>ML784733.1:190674-267608 GCA_009831015.1 Picea engelmannii
GGATGTTTCCCTGTAGGGGTTTTACCACGTGAAAACATCGGTGTGTTGATCTTTGATCTGGTTATGTGAGTGGTTACTGAAGGTGTTCGTCCTCTGTTGGAATACCTGTGTTGTCGAACAATATATATACATATCTCGTTTCTAAATATGCAATTACTGGCATTTACTTCTAACAACTCATCATGCAGGAACCATATAGATTGACATTGATGGGCGAAAGGCTCGAGGAGATATCCTATTAATGCACATTAAACCAAGATTTACGGGGGGTTATATTATCCCTTCCGAATGTTGATTTCAAAATCATGAAATGTCGTCTGCACGTCGTCGCCTTGGCACGTTCACGAAACCTCCAATCCTTAATTTCTCTTCTCTGTACCCGTGACCTTTGCATTTCTAAATATGCAATAAGTAAGCTTTACTGCTAACAGTTCATCATGCACCACTCATACATATTGTCATTAATCATCAAAAGGCTCGAGGAGCTTTCCCATTCATAAGCATTTAACCAAGATTTAGCGGAGAGTTACATTATTGGCTAACTATTCATTTCAACCATCATCTGGAGCAAACCAACGTTCTCATAAACCTATGGAATCAACTTGACAACAATTCTATGGAGATACAGTGAACATTTTCGGGTGCGAGGACCAAAACTTCCAGTGGTCCATGGCATATTCTTATTACTCAACCTATGATGTAGAGAACCAAGTAATTTGGACCTTTGGGATTGCTCGTGTAGGATGTGTTCCTGATGTTTTTTACTGTAAGGACCTTGTCTCTTGGTGCATCGATGAATTTATTTCATACAAATGAATTATTCCACTGCAGGACTGCTCTTATGTTTCTTTGTCACCTTAGGTCTTCCGCCAGATGCTAATATTACCGGAGCCAACACTGACGTTCAGAGGAGAGGATTGCAAACAATTCCTAATAAATCATAATAACGGGTTGGACCTCTTGCCCCATTTATTGGAAAACCCTCTTCTTGTTCTTGAAGATATTACAAGCTTGCAGGTTAGTTCATTTAGAAATCCATTTCGCGAAATTGCCTGGCTGTTTACAAGAATAACGAGACAAGAGTCCACAAAAACTATTTCCCGGATGGCCCTTTATATTTTGTATTTCACAGTCAAGGAACAAACCATTCTTTATTGGGGCAAGTTAATTTCCCATGAAATATGTTCTCAATTTTCAAGCTTCAAAAGGGAAAATAAATTTTATATGTCATCCCACTTAGTTTTTGTGATAATGCATTCCTGTCAATTTCCACAACTGTCTCTATCCAAGAATGTCAACTGGGAATTTGACCCAGTGACGTTCTGGTACCAGGTCTTGTGGAAGCACAAGACTTCCCATTGTTTTTATGAGGCTTTTAATGGCTTCGTGTCTGTTTTCAAAATTTTGTTGTTAGGAGAAGATGCTCCCTGCATATCTAAATAGGCAACCAATTTTTTTGGAGAGGAAGGGGACACTCAAACATTTGGATAATTACATTGTCACAAGAATTTTTGGCTCCACGGAAAAAACTCCTCTCCTTCCATGTCACATTACGGACATAATGTTTGTTGCAGAAGTAGCACGACAATACAACTACTGGTGGTATCTGTTGCAAAAGAAGAAAAATCAACATTTCATTCCTCTGCCTTGGAAAGTAGGGGAGTTCATGTTGAAAAATGTCAAAAAAATTGACGAATTCGCAACGCATTATAGCATCTCCAACCTGAGATATGATGAAATCATAAGAGGGTTCGACCCCTATAATATTTTTCGACAAACAACATTTACAAACACTTGTCCTTGACGATTGTTTTTTCCAAAAACACCTACCTGAAAACAGAGACAGTGGAAACAACGCTCTTGCCTCTGATGTCGGTGACCTAGACATAGTGAAAACTTGCACTAAATTGTACACGCAACAGGGGAAAGGCCCCGGTGACAAGAGTGTTCTATCGACAAATAGCACTAAAAAAAGTACGACATCCTGGAGCATCGCTCCAACGGCCCACCACAACAAAAAATAAACTCATAGTTCTTCAAACGGAGGAGGAGATAATGACCCTCCTCACTTTATAATTGATAGTTTTCACAAGCTTCCAGTAGAGAAGAAGAGAAAAAAAAATGTGGGGTAGGCGGAAGAGCCGAAAATTTAGAGTGAGAACATGGAACTTGACACTAATCCGGATAGCATTCTTTGCTACCTTGATCAACTCGAAAATTCCATCCAGCATAGCTGTCCAATGGACATATCCATTACCAAAATTTTTGACGAAGATGAATCCTTTGTGTTCTAGAGTGATGTTTTTGATAGCCAGTCCAAAAAATTGATAATTGAGAAAAAATATGTAAAAAATAAGAAAGGAAAATCTCATTTAGAACTTGACCTTGCCAACATGCGGGTGTCCCAAATCTGTCAACTTCACAACACAACCGGAGAAGAACTTCATGATTTCATTAGAGGCATCAAGGCGGAGAATGCTAGACTGAAGGACCGGGTCAAGGAATTGGAAGAGGCTTTGATTCCTGTGCCATTGCTTGTCAATCCTTTGGCAATAGCCATGCCTGCCACCCCTGCACCCAACGTAAAAACATCCTCCACCATGCTCATCCTGTAGAGGATATGTGGAGAATAATATCAAGAAAAGAATGGAACTGGTTACCGAGGCATGGAAAACATCACAAACTATCACTTCCCTTAGAACCAGGGCACATAGTTTGCTCGAACACTTGCAGGCGGAGTTAAAAGATGAAGAAAATTTCTTTTTAAAAATGGTCCTTCCTTTTGGCACCATTGTCAACAATATGACAGAAACAAAAAGAAGAGAACAAGATCTTCCATCCAAAAACCAGATCGGTCAATTGAATTCATGTTGGAAAGAAAAAGTGAAGGACCCGCATCTCATTGTTCAGTCATGTGAACAAGCCATATCGAAGAAATATAAATTATTCACAAGGCTGTCAAGAATAAACTTAGTCGGAAAAACCAACGACTTCCAAGACCCCGATTTAATCGCACACTCCTTGCCCTTAACTAGGCAAGAGTTCGATAAACAAGTTTCTATGTTTAAGGCCTTGTCTCCAGAAAATTTTTACAACATCCTTCTGTTTGATCAAGCTCACGTCGACGACTGGCTAAACAAATATTCAGTACAAAATGAGAAAATTCATCAAGCTCCGTGTAATCTTTCCATCGACTTCCGGGAATTAGAAAATGATATTTTCAACATAAAAATTTGGAATCAGATCAACATTGCCCCAATGAGAAGCTACATTGAATAAGGTCTCGAAAGGCAATTGAAGCAGGCCGCCGATGAAAGGAAATAGGCAGTTGCCACGATTCCAGCACTCGTCGATGACATCATTGAAACTGCATCCGTCAGCGACATCAATGAAACGACAACCGCAAGAAAATAGCCAAAGGGCTCATATGTACCGTCACTGTAAGTCTACTAATCACATCCTACTTTGTTTATCAACCCAGTTTTTCCACTTTAAACACTTATACCTTTCAATTTTATTTTTTTTCCAGGTATTGCACTCTATCTTCTTTCTACACTCTCGTTTCTTGTACATATTTCTCTAATGGTCCGCACGAGCCCCAATCCCAGTCTACATGACCAACGCATTGAAATTTCAATTTATATGTAACAGACTTTAATTTTTTTGTATATTTCAAAATCTCCAGTAGTATGTAACAAACTTTTATTTTTTGACATATTTCAAATATTATGTCTTCATACATTTTTATCTTTCACTAGTCTGTATGACAAATACATTTAAATTTTTATATGTAACAAACTTTTACTATTTTATCTATTTCAAGATAAATGGTGTTGTACATCCCAAAAGTCATTTGCTTTGCCCCATGTTTTGTGATATACATGTTGCATAAAACATTTCCGTCATATACATTTCAAAATTTCCAGTGGTATGTAACAAACTTTTATTTTTTTACATATTTTAAATAAAGTTGTTTTCTTATCTCCTTTTAAATTTATGTTTTCATACATTTTTATCTTTCACCAGTCTATATGGAAAATGCATTTAAATTTCCAAATTTTTTCTTCCACTGTGAATAAATTTGTAGTTTGTTATATACTTTCAAAAAATAAATGGTGCTCTACATGCCAAGCGTCATTTACTTATGCCCCATGTTCCTTGATATACATGTTGCACACAACCTTTCCGTGATATACATTTTGCACCGAACACTTCCTTCATTTACAATTCGACCCCATTTTCGACAATTTGCTTTCTAACCTCATTGGCAGAGACTACGCTGTCATGCAACCTTGTTTAAATTATTCATATCTACACTTCACGTCTATCTTATTTCTTACTTGAATGCCTAGATTTTATAATACGTAAGGTATAACTATATTAAAATGTGTCTATTACTATTTATATTGGCATTGTTTTTTTTTTAATGATATCACACAATGCAATGTGTACGGCATATTGTTACTATTATTTGAATGCCTATGTTTTACATTACACGTGACGATAGATTAGACAAACGTGTCTTACCATCTATATCAATGACATTAATAATTACAATGATATTTAACATTGTGGTTTTATCGTTGTTTAAAATACTTGTTCATGCTAGATTGATCTCATATGGCATTGTGATTATCTGAGAGTTAACATATGAAAATCATATTGTGTTGGCACATTTAATAATTTATGTTTTTACAAATAAACATATCAAAATCATATTGTGTTGGCACATCTAGGAATTTATGTTTTTACAAATGCTACCTTGGTATGATAGTTAGGATTTAGAGTCTATAAAACTATCATACAGTTTTAGACCTATAACCTCTCTTCCAAGATTAAGCAATTTCCATTACATTCATAACATAGAAAACATTTTAAACATATAATCTCTCCTCCAAAATTAAGCAAGCAATTTCCATTAGACCCCAAAACGGAGAAAACATAACAAATCATTATAAGATTTCTCTTGCAAGCAATTTCCATTAGACCCCAAAACGGAGAAAACATAACAAATCACTATAAGATTTGTGTAGGAAAATTTAATGTATGTGAGTATCTTGTAGATGTGCCATGACAAGCCTTCATTCTATGATGAGAATCAACTTTGTTTTCCTATTTATAAGAACACACATACTTTTAATTTTTAAAACAAAACAAGTTATAGTGAACTATGTTTAAAATATTATGCAAAATAATGATTATTAGGCATTAACATTAAATTCTCATAAATAGAAAAAAAAAATCTCCATTCACCACGAGTGACACTTGTCGCATAGACTTATTATATGGTAATAAACTAGAAATAAATTTTAGATGGAAATAATCAAGGTGCATCCATGGTTGCGTGAATATTAATGCTTTGGGAATAAGATGTAGGAACATTATGTAGTTATCTTGTATAATTTATTACATTTATTTAGTTTTGGTTATATTTTGTGATTAAAGATAAAAAAAAAAAAAGGAAAAAGGTTGTAATGTAGTAAACTTTTGTGAAGCATTAAAATAAGAGGTATCGTATTTGGAATTTGAATAGGTAGGATAGTTTTAAGGCCAAAAGCCAAGTACCACAAGCATGAATATTGAATTTGTGAATGAGAAAATGGTTTTTGTTTTTCTTTTGATTTGGTTTGTGGAGTGTGGGTGATTGTGGATTCCAAAGATCGGTGCATAGACTTTATGAATGTAAAGAGACATGAGAGCATTAGCTAATAACTAAACAAAGATGAGTTGCAAAATTGTGTGGTTAATTTTATTGAATAGATTATTAATGTGGTGTATTTATGATTTTAGGTAGAAATATTTGAATGAGTGAATGATGCATGTTGGTAGGATTAGATAAAATATTGTAAGAGAAGATACAAATCCAACCTTGAATATCTTTAGGTAGATATCGTGGAGGATGAGGCATGAAAGAATCTACAAGAGGAAGTTAATATGATGTTGTAATGGATGTCATAGAAAAAAGACAATTTTAGAAGAAAAAAAAATATCTAATATAATGTTGTAACGGATGTTATAGAAAAAAAAGAATTTTAGAAGAAAAAAATATCTTATAAAGACAGGAGAGGTAAAGAGTAAAAGATGGATTGAAAATCATGTCATAGGAGAAAAATGAATTTTTATAGTGAGAGAAAAAAGCAAAAGATAGAATGTTAATTCAAAGGTAGTGAAATATGTTATAATGTTTCTATAACAAATGATGAGATGGATGGTGACAACCCTTCCCCTTTGAATTGGCTTAGTAGAGGGGAAGGGTGACAACTAAATTGATTAAAAAAAATAATGAAAATGAGGAAAAAAATATCTAACAACGAAGATGTAAATGCATATAATTAAATTTATTAATATCTACCAAGGTGGATTGATGTTTTTTTTTTTAAATCACGGATGCTATTTGACAATGGAAAGGAAAATTGTATATGCAATTTTTTTATATCTCATCCTAGAAAACAAAAGGATAAGTTGTGATGTAATTTTTATTGCATTGGTAATGCAAACATAGTTAAGGTCAGGGAAATAACTAAGGAACTAGTTATATGAAACATCATCATGCCATTTTCCATTTAAAATGACCGCTATATCATTTTTTTTTAATGAGACTTACCTACCGAGTTTTTGTAGGCGAAGACCCACCCACTTTTTCGTAGAACTAAATCCTCTATTCTTTTGTCCCTTCGGTCATTTCTTACTACACATCATCATATAATTTTCCATGTGGAGTGATCACCATGTCTTTTTGTCCCTTTAGTCATTTCTTGCTACAATGTAAGCTTTATCTTTAACTTCATGGAGAGGCGAAGTATGTTTCTAAAAATAATATAAGATGTACAATCTTTCTTTTTAATATATGAAATTGATGATCCACAGGTATGATATTTTCTTTTTTCAATACTTTAGATTTAGATTTTAATTTTTTTAAGTGGTAAAGCTATTTTAATTATAAATGTATTAATAATATTGTATTGTAATATATTTAATTTTTTAAATAAATGGTATTGGATGAGTGCATGAAGTTGGTGGTCGAAAAACTGGCATGGGGTTAGCAGGAACATGCACTCACAGGAACGTGTGTGCGTTTTCAACAACGTGCACTCATTCCTAATCCTATAGGTTTGGAAGTGCTCGAACCTCCACCCAACTTGCCACGTAGATTTAGTGGTAGGAATGCGCGTGTGTTCTTAAGAATGTGTGCATGTTCCTAAGAATGTGTGCACATTCCTAGGAATGTGCGCACATTCATCTGCTAAAGTTTTTTAAAGGGATGCAAGCGCAATTTGTGCTCATTTGCACAAATCGCGCTTGTGTTTTTATTGTCATTGAGCAAATAGAGAAGAACAACAAGGTGAGGATCTTGCCACGGTGTCTTAGTCTAGCCAGGTATATATGATTTCTTTTATTTTTCTCTTAATTTAGTCATTTACAATTTAGTCTTTTGCTCCCAAGAATCTAAATTAAAGAAATTTGTAGTTTTCTATTATAATTAAAAAACCAACCTAATTTACATGCAATGGTTTAATAAATTGCAGCATATATAATAAAATGGAACCAGGAGACAAAGTAAACCTCTCAGAAGAAAACCAAGGAGAGAAAACCCCCAACCCACCATAACCACACAATGTAAACAATCAAATTGATGAGGGGTTGGTCATATGAAGAATCCTTGAGGAACAATTACGGGACACTAGAGAGCCTAGCAGAGTCTCCCTGGCCACTTATTTGGACATCATTGTGAAGTCCATTGCAAGTTCCCAAGAGAAATTGACATCTATTTATGATTATAGGAAACTAATGTATGAGTACTATAGCACTTGTTTGGATGGAAACCAAGTCAGAGACTTGGGCATTTCAAAAAAATGAATATTGATTATTTTTAGGGATCCTAGAAATGGACAAGAACTACCATTGACCAAGAAATGTCTTTCCATTGACTCTTGCATCCATCCCTATATTAGTCAAAACTATATGGATAGGTGGTATACGGTATTTGATAAACCTCCCTGCAATAACAGGTAGGTGCCCTTATATTTTTTGAGAAAATTATGGGATGAGTTTATTTTGGGTAAGCATGTCAACTACTTTGACATGGGTGGCTTCTATGGGGTGGGTGGAGGGTGTGCATAGGACCAAGAGCATATCATAAGAGATCCCATGTTAGGTCCTTGTCCACCCATGTGAAGGCCTGACCCCCCTACCCAACATCCTCCTATTGCAGAGATATTGCAACATGTACAACTAGTGATTTCATTATTGACTCGTAGCCTAGTGTAACATAGTAGATTTGTTGCACTATCCTGACAAGAGGTGCCTGCCAGTTACATTGATAGAGGGGTTGGAGCTTCAACATGTACAACATAGTACAATGAGGAGAGGGAACATGGACATAGTAGACGTCCATGTGAACCTCACAGATGCTTGAGCTATGGTAATACATGTTATGGGCCTATAGATCCCAATGGACAACATAGCTTCATGGAGTATAGTATCTTAACCCTCTTTATGTTCTTCATCGTTATATATTTATATAGATTTTTTTATTGTATGTTGTTTTGCAGTTGTTACATCTAAGCAGTAGACCCTCTACGCAGATGGATGCATTAGTACCTATCCCCATCATTGATGCAACAATAGAGGCATCCTTTTCATTAGGGGCACCCAACACACAGGTATGTTTCACATTTGATAAATTTACCATCGTCATTTATTTATTTTATGACATCCTCAAATTTTTAATGTTCTTATGTGTCTATAGGATTTGGGGCTAGGCGATGTCGAGGAATGTCTATCTAGAATGGACAAGTTACCTGCATCACAGGTACTATGTATAAAGTTAAATATCATATAATTCTCAATTTTTTTGTGTTTATGTTTTTGAATTTTACTATTTGGTACTAATAGTTCAATATTATTAATATGCACGCAGGTTGTGGAAATATTTTCTAGATGTAATACTATTGCACTCCTTGAGAACCTGGGCCTTACTTATGGGTTACCTTTATCCAGGCCTAAGGAGTTTCAATCACTTATACAAACTCTGGGGGTATATCGCAACCCACCCCCAACATTTGTCTCATTACATGCATCCTCATTGGATTCACACGCATCTGTGTCACCTCTTCCATCACATCCATCTACAGTGGATGTACATGTATGCCACCCACCCCCACCACCATTTCCATCATGCCCATCCAACAAGGATGCCATGGTAGAGGTTTCCTCAGAGTAGGTTGTACAACCTAGTGCTCCATTTTCCATCAAATCTCCATCGAGGCCCAAGATATTCACGGTGAGATAATGTGTTGATGATAATTTTTTATGTATAATGAATTTTATTTTATGCATATTTGTTTAATTTTCTTGACTTGATCCTTTTAACTGATGTAGGGTGGCATCACATAGAGATTAGGGTCATGAAGGAGGGTAAGACCCTCGCGATTGATAGTAGCATATGTGGTGAGTTGTCTTAGATTAAATTACAAAGTATCATTTTGTATGTCTATTAATCCATTGGGGAAAAAACTTATAACAATGTTTTGTCTTTGTGTAGTCTCCAGAGTGTCGAAGCACGCCCAAGCCTAGAGCCACTTGAGGTCCTTCCTCAAGCAAGAGAAGAAAGATAGATTTTCAGGATGCTCTTGAGGGTGGCGAGAGTGACAATGATCAATGATTGACCAACTACTGACATTTTGTATGTAGGCCACCATATGGATGATTTTTATGTTAGGGCACTTGCTGTCACTTTGTGTATTGGGCACACGGTGTCATTTTGTAAAACATGTACAATTTAGATGATGTTATATATATATATATATATATATTTCATGGCATGTTTTTATGAATCTCATTGTTTCTTCATTTTATGTTGATGAAGATGTGAATTTGAAGGTCTTTGAATTTCAAAGTGTATGAATTTTATGTGTATTAGTCCCTTGATTTTATTCTAAAGTGATTATAAATACTTGTGTTATGCATTAAAAAATATCTTATGGTGGAAAATATTGCTAAGTGTTAAATCCATAAGCAATTAATGGTTCCCAAGTAGCATTTATTGTTAATCAACAATGTATCTCCACATCATCGATAGATCATTCCTTCTCTCTCTCTCTCTCTCTCTCTCTCTCTCTCTCTCTCTATATATATATATATATATATATTTCATGGCATGTTTTTATGAATCTCATTGTTTCTGCATTTTATGGTGATGAAGATGTGAATTTGAAGGTCTTTGAATTTCAAAGTGTATGAATTTTATGTGTATTAGTCCCTTGATTTTATTCTAAAGTGATTATAAATACTTGTGTTACGCATTAAAAATTATCTTATGGTGGAAAATATTGCCAAGTGTTAAATCCATTAGCAATTAATGGTTCTCAAGTAGCATTTATTGTTAATCAACAATGTATCTCTACATCATCGATAGATCATTCCTTCTAAATTATTTGCATGAATGTTGTGGACATCCATATTCTAACTCACAACCAACAATATGGACTGCCTCTCGAATTATCTCCATTTAAATCCAATGACAATCCACCCTCAAATAGTGGTCACTTGAAAATATTGTGACCTAAAAGATGGCATATTACAATAATTTATTATAGAAATAAATTTTCTCATTTATCTTCTACATAATTGTAAATCACTTAAAAATATCAGCTCAATGTTATGTCAAATTAATCTCCATAACTAGTACTAGAACTACTCAATTATTAAGATGACATAATATAAAATTCAATTATGCAAGTACAAAAATTTGGATAACCCAAACACTTCATATATAATTATAATATGAAGTACATGCACCTACCAATATCTTATCACGAGTTGTTACAAGTTGGGCTCTCCAAACCCTAGCCTTCCCTTGACATTCCTTTGAGAAGCCTAATTGTTAGTTTCTTAGTTGATTTAATCCATAAATTGACCATTTTCTTGGGCACACACATTATTCCCCTCTTTCTATGCTTGACATATATAAAATCATTTGATTTATGTGTAACCCTTCATACATGCCAAAAAGACTAGTCAATGACTCAATAATGCACTCATGTTTGTTTACATTGTGTAGTGGGTATATGTAAATTTTGTTAAACCCATCAATTATTAATAACATTTATTCATTCTTCCATGATGTCCACTAAACTTATTGATTTTTATCAATACAATGAGAGAGTTCACATGGAAACTAGATCTTAGAATATGTATCATTTTCCACCTACAAATAAAGGAGAGTTCACATGGAAACTAGATCTTAGAATAGGTATCATTTTCCACCTACAAATAAAGGTTTTAAGGTTACATTTCATGACACACCATATAAAGTAATGTTATGCTACCAAAATTCCTCCAAGGAGTCTTGAAACCATTATTATTTTCGCTTCACCATCTATGATATTTTATTGCACATTCCTACCCAAATTTTGGGTTAGAGCATACAAGGAGACAAAAGACCCTCCAAAACCAAATACCACAAACCTTTTCATGCCATGACATTTCCATGCCTTTCCATTTCCATGCCATTATCGTGTCTTTCCATACCATTCCATGGCATGCCATTTCCACACCATGCCATTGTCATACCATTTCCATGCATTGCCATGCCTTGAAAAACCATGCCATGCCATGCCATTGAAATGTCTTGTCATTCCATGCCATTGCATCCTATTTCCATTCCATTGTCATGCATTTCCATTTCCATGCATGCCATGCCATTGTCATTCCTTTTCCATTCCTTTCCATGCCAATGTTATGTGTTTCCAAGCCATGCCATGCCATTTCCATGCCTTTCCAAGTCATTCCATTCCATGCCATTGTCATGTAGCTTCTCATGTCTTGTCATTTAGCTTCTTATTTTAAAATATACAACAATAAATATAACTTTCCATAACATTGTGCAAGGAAAAAGTAAAATCAAAATGCGGATTGCGGTGAACCAAGAATAGAAAAAAAAAAAAACCTTTCTCATCCCAAGAAACAAAAAACATTTTTTCTTGGGACATATGAATTAAATTTATATCACAAAGTTCCTTTCCATCAATTTAAGTGTTTATAAAGTTTTAAGTGTCAGTGAAAATTTTTGCATTCCTTGCCAAGCCATGCCATGCCTGGCCTTGTATTGAGTTACCATGCCATTTCATGCCTTGTCTTTCCATTACATGCCTTACCTTGCAATACCTTGTAATGCCTTGCCATACCATGCCATGCCTTGCCTTGCCTTGCCTTGCCATGCCATGCCATGTCTTTCCTTGCCTTGCCGTGTCATGCCTTGCCTTGCCATTGCATGCATTTCCATTGCATGTCTTGCCTTGTCATGCCATGCCTTTCCATGCCATGATATGGAATGCCTTTCCTTGCCATGAAATGCCATCACAACGCCATTTCCATGTGTTTCCATTCCATTTTCATGCCTTGCCAAGCCATGCCATGCCATACCATTTCCATTCCATTGATATGACTTTCCATGCCTTTCCATGACATTCCATGCAATTTCCTTTCATTTCCATGCCATGCCATGACATGCCTTTCCTTTCCATGTCATTCCTTGCCTTTCCATTGCATGCCTTGCCTTTCATTTGCATTCCATGTCTTTCCATGCCATGTGTTTCCTTGCCATGACATGCCATTTCCACACCATTTCCATGCCTTTCCATGTTTTTCCAAGCCATGCCATTGCCATTCCATTTCCATGCCATTGTCATGCCTTTCCATGCCATGCCATTTCCATGCCTTGCCAAGTCGTTCCATTCCATGCCATTGCCATGACATTTCCATGCCTTGCCATACAATGCCATTGCATCCCATTGCAGGCCATTTTCATTCCATTTCCATGCCTCACCAATTGAATAAATGATATAACTAAGTTACAACAGGACAAATATAACATCTCTTAAAACATGTAGTCATTAAATGAAAGGGGGATGAAAATGAAAGCCTTAACTAGGGTTTAGATAAAAAATGCTTGATCAAATGCAAGATGGCACATAAAAACCCTCGAATATTCAAGACATCAATCCCTAAAGGGATGAAAAATATGACAAAAATATAATAAAAGGTGTCAAGGTGTATTCTAAGGGTGAAATATGACAACTAAACCCTAGACGTGAAGCTAACTAGGATGGAAATCGAGGGTAAGTCCTAATCTAACCAAAAAATTGAGGGTTTAAAGACAAGGTTAATTCAAGAAGAATACAACATAACATGCAATATCACCACTTTGATAAAACATTTATTTAATACATTCAATAAATAACCATCCACAAAACTTGAAATAATGACCTAGACCTAAACCTTTCCTTTCCAATCCATGCCTTGACAAGCCATGCCATCTCATTTTTCATGCCTTGTCATTCCATACCATTTCATCCCATTGTCATGCCAATGCTATGCCTTTCCAAGCCATGCCATTTCCATGTCTTTCCAAGCCATTCCATGCCATGCAATTGATCCATATTTTATGAGAAAAACGAAATGAGTAAAGATCTATATTATTAACATAGAGACACAATAAAACTTGGATTCTATTCAATAAAGAAATATGTTGAAACTATAAAATCCATACTAAAACAAGCTTGCTAGAATGGTGATGGCTTATCTCTGAGAAGAGATGTGACGATTGCACTCATTCACAAGAAGATGAGTAAAATGAGGCTCCAAATGAATTTTTACATCAAAATTGAATTCCAAAACCCTATACATCCAAAAACCTAACCATAGGAGATGAGGCACCAAAATTCATGTGGGCCTCATTGGGTTAATTTGGTACATCAACTTCCGAGGGTCATAAATTTTGCATACGATATTTGTTTTAGGTGCACGATAGCTCGTTGGAAAGGTCCATCCGAGGAATACACATTATTCCATCACACTCTAAAAATATTAATAATGTGACTTTGGTGGGCCAAAAAAAAGTTGTTTAGAGCCTCAAAACGACCTTGGAAGTTTAGGACCCGAAAAGCTAGAAAAAAATTGTGAAGATGAAAACTGAAATTGCCAAGATGACATATATATGTGAGCCAGTTGGAATAGGTGGCTGGCCACTGATATTCATCTGGATCATCCATTGTTATGTAGCTTCCCATGTATTGTCATATATCTTCTCATTTTAACATATACAATAATAAATATAACTTTCTATAACATTATGCAAGGAAAAATCAAATAAAAATGTGGAATGCAGTGAAACAAGAATAACAAAAAAATAAACCTTTCTCATCCAAAGAAATAAAAAACATTTTTTCTAGGGACATATGACTTAAATTTATATCACAAAGTTTATTTCCATCCAATTAAGTGTTTATGACATTTTAAGTGTAGGTAAAAACATTTGCATTCCTTTCCAATCCATGCCATGCCTTTCCTTGCCTTGAGTTTCCATGCCATGCCATGCCATGTTATGCCTTGCCTTGCCAAGCCATGCCATGCCAAGCCATGCCATGCCAAGCCATGCCATGCCATGCCTTTCCATGCCATACCATTTCATTTCATTCCTTTTCTTTCCATCCCATGCCTTACCTTATAATTTCTTTCCATGCATTTCCATGTCATGTCATGCTATGCATTGCCTTTCATTCCCTTGCCTTGCCTTGCCTTTCCATGCCATGCCATGCCATGCCTTTTCTTTCCATTGAATTTCTTTCCTTGCTATGACATGCCTTCCCTTTCCATGACATCCCATCGCCACACCATTTCCATTCCTTTCCATGCCATGACATTGCCATGCCATTTCCATTCCTTGCCAAGACAAGCCATTCCATGCCATTTCTATGCCTTTCCATTCCTTTCCATGTCATGCCATGCCATTTCCTTTCCTTTCCATTCCATGCCATGCCATTCCATGCCTTTCCTTTTCATGTTATGCCTTGCCTTTCCATTGCATGACTTTCCTTGCCATGTCATGCATTGTCATGCCATGCCTTTCTTTTCCATGACATGCCATGCCATGCCATTGCCATGTCCTTCAATGCCATGCCATTTCCATGCCTTTCCAATCCACACCATTTCCATTGCATCACATTGCATCACATTGTCATGCCATGCCTCTCCAAGCCAATAAATGATATTAACTAACTTAAAGTAGGACAAATATAACTATTATTAAAACAAGTAATCATTTGATCCAGATTATTTTCGGCACGAAATGAGAGCGAAGATATAATAAATAAATGCACAGAGATATTGAAGATATCCAATAATATAAAATAAATGTATCATATATGAAACCATAAACAAATACATACAGTAATACATGATTTCTATTAATGAAAGAAATGTATAGAGACTGTAAAAATACAGAGTGAAAGACTCACTAGAATAGTGGCATCTTATCTCTGAGAAGAGATGTGACGGCTACTCGCATTCACAATAAGATGATCATTACAATGAGGCTCTAAAGACCTTTTTAACATAAGTAAAATCCAAAACCCTAACCTTGGAAGATGAAAAACCAATAGTTTTGTGGACCCCGTTTTGGGTAGTTTGGTGTATCAACTTCCCGGGGGCGTAACTTCTGCATACGATCTCTGTTTGGGGCGCACGATAGATCGTTAGAAATATCTATCCGAGGAATAAAACAGTTATTCGTCTGGACCATGCCCAAAAAACATCGTTTGGGTCCTCAAAACGGCTCCGGAAGTTTAGGACTCGAAAAATGCTAAAAATAGTAAATTACCAAAATTGTCAGAAAACTGTTTTGAGATAGTTTGAAAATGTGGGTGTCCATCGATATCCACCTAGATAAATACTCCCTCCTTAGGAAGCAAGGGTCTCCATTGCATTGAGCGCCCAGGGGAGAGGGAAGAGCGTTTTGTTGAATCTTCATCTGCATGAGTTTCTTGCCTTGTTGGGGAAGTTGTGTTGCTTAGCTTGTTGAAGGTTGTCACGAACATGTTGCTGGAAGGGTTGGACCTTTTTAAATAGTCTAGCTACATGATATCCCTGTGTGCAGAAGGAATATTTACACTTTGATGCAATCTTGTCGACCTTCTTATGTTGGATAGAAGGTGCTTGGGCCGAGGCTATAGTGGTTGTAGTATCCTTTTGTTCTCCCTTTGAACATATTGTGAAGAAGGTGAATTTTGTAGTATGAGATACTACCTTGCGACACTATTTAGGTGGGACACTTGTTGGAACTACATCTGGTATTCTATAGAGATGACCCCCCAAAGTAACAATGACACTACGGGGTCAAGACTCATAAACATCATGGTGTCTCCACATATATGGTTGGCCCAAGAGAACATCACAGACATCCAATGGGGAAACATCACATAATACCTCATCCTTGAAGGTCTAGATGTCGTATGACAATTGAAACTGTTGGCTGACAAGAAGATCTCATCCTTGGTGAAGCCACCCAATGTTGTATGGCTGTGGATGTGGTGTTGTCAACAATCCCAACTGTTTGACGACCTCTGCTGAGATGAGGTTCTTCTGGCTTCTTCTATCAACAATAAAATGTAGCGGGGTCCCCTTCACCCACATCTGTGAATGAAAAAGGCACTCCCCCTCTTCGAGATCCATTGGTTCCTCTAGTTGAATTGCTGCGGTCATGAAAATAACAATGGGGTTTGTGTCGATGATCTATCTTTTACGAGTATTTTCAGAATCAGATTCAGAATTAGGGTTTGGCTCCTTGTCTTTGATCTCGGCCACCAATGACTGTTTTAATTGACATTTATCGGTGTTGTGCCAGGGGCGTTTGTGGAAATCACACCATTTTTCGGTGTCCTTCTTTGTCTTCCCGTGACCCTTCTTTTCCTGTGGCTTTGACTGGTTTTCAGGAGACTATTTTCTAGGACCGTCTTTGTCGTACTTTAGTTGTTGCAAATTTGCAGACCCGAACTCCCGTTTGTTCTAGTGCTTAAATTTATGTTGGATTTTAACAACATATCTATAAGCAACACCGAGTGATGAGATGTCCAGAAAATCCATTTCTGTTTGGATGTATCTGTGTAGAGCCCCACGGTATTTCATAACCAAATTTCATTCAGAGTCTTTGATACCCAACTTAGTGCGCAAGGTATGGAAGGTATTGGTGAACTCTAGAACTTCTTGGCCCATATCTTGTCACAGTGTGGTCCATCTCATGTATTGGTCCTCATATTTTCCAATAGAGTAATACTGTTCCTTTACCGCATCCACAAAAAGATCTCAAGTGGGCTCGACCCCATATATTCTAGACTCCTCTATGGAACTTTTCTCCTAGTAAGTTTCCCAGCAATGTTTGACATGGGGGAGAGATTTAAGGAGCGCGAAGGTGATCTTTTCCCTCTTGGAAAAATTATGAACAGAGAAATAACCTTCTAACAGATTTAACCATTTGTCTAGGGCATCTGCATCTATCTCATCTTCAAATACGAGAATATAAACATTAACCTATACCTTGAAAGGAGAGGTGCTTCCAAACTGGTTGTTTGATGAATATGCGTCTGTTTCTATCTGCAGGCGTTGAAGGATGTGGGAAAATTTCTCCATCATTTCATCCCTCTTTCGCGTGAGAGCTTGCTCAAGCAATAGATTGATAGGATCGTCTACTCCGTCATTTTTCTTTTCTTCAACCATGGAGGGTTTCTGGGCCGTGCGAGAGGGATTGTCTTCAAGAGAGACAAGCTCGAGACCCAACTTGGTATACTCGGACCTCTTCGGGTACATGCACTAAAAAATGATCAAGAGCAGTCTGCTCTGATACCACTGATTCAGATTATTTTCGACACGACATGAGAGTGGAGATATAATAAAGAAATGCACAGAGATATCGTGGATATCCAATAATGTAACAGAAATGTATCAGAGATGCAACCATAAACACAGAGATATAGTAATACACGATTTCTATTAATGAAAGAAATGTACAGAGACTATAAAAATATAGAGTTAAAGACTCGCTAAAATGGTGGCATCTTATCTCTGATAAGAGATGTGATGGATACTCGCATTCGCAAGAAGATGATCGTTACAATGAGGCTCCAAAGGTCTTTTTAACATAAGTAAAATCGAAAACCCTAACCATGGAAGATGAAAAGTCAACAGTTTTGTGGACCCCGTTTTGGGTAGTTTGTTGTATCAACTTCCCTGGGGTGTAAATTTTGCATACGATATTCGTTTGGGGCGCACAGTAGATTGTTAGAAAGATCTATCCGAGGAATATAATCATTGGCAAAAAATCTCATGATGAATTTTTCGACCCGAACCATGCCCCAAAAATGTCATTTAGGGCCTCAAAACGACTCCGGAAGTTCAGGACCCGAAAAAATGCTAAAAATAGTAAATTACCAAAATTTCCAGAAAATTGTTTTGAGCCAGTTGAAAAAGGTGGGTGGCCACCGATATCGACCTGGATCAATCCTCCCTCCTTAGGAAGCAATGGTATCCATTGCGTTGAGTGCCCGGGGGAGAGGGAAGAGCGTTTGTTGAATCGACATCTTGATGAGCTACTTGCCTTGTTGGGGAAGTTGCGCTGCTTAGCTTGTTCAAGGTTGTCACGAACATGTGGTTGGAAGGGTTAAACCTTTTTAACCAGTATGGATACATGATATTCCTGTGTGTAGAAGGAATTTTTACACTTTGTTGCAATCTTGTCGACCTACTTCTGTTGGATAAAAGGTGTTTGGGCCGAGGTTGTAGTGGTTGTAGTATCCTTCTGTTCTCCCTTTGAACAGATTGTGAAGAAGTTGAATTTTGTAGTATGAGATACTACCTTGTGACACTGTTTAGGTGGGACAATAGTTGGAACTACCTCTGGTATTCTGTAGAGATGACCCCCCAAAGTAACAGTAACACTATGGGGTCGATACTCATAAACATCATGGTGTCTCCACATATAAGGTTGGCTCAAGAGAACATCACAAAAATACAATGGGGAAACATCACATAATACCCCATCCTTCAAGGGCTGGATGTCATATGATAATCGACATTGTTGAGTGACACAAAGATCTTGTCCTTGGCGAAACCACTTGATGTTGTATGGCTGTGGGTGTGGTGTTGTCGACAATCCCAACTGTTTGATAACCTCTGCTGAGATGAGGTTCTTCTGGCTTTCGTTATCAACAATAAAATGTAGCAGGGTCCCCTTCACCCACATCTGTGAATGAAAAATGCACCCCCCCCTCTTCAGGATCTGTTGGTTCTTCTGGTTGAATTGTTGTGGTCACAACAATAGTAGTGGGGTCTGCGTCGATGATTTGTCTTTAATGAGTATTTTTAGAATCATATTCTGAATCAGGGTTCGTCTCCTTGTCTTTCATCTCGGCCACCAATGACTGTTTTGAGTGACATTCATTGGTGTTGTGCCAGGGGATTTTGTGGAAATCGCACCATTTTCCGGTGTCCTTCTTTGTCTTCCCATGACATTTATTTTCCTATGGTTTTGACTAGTTTTTAGGAGACTATTTGTTAGGGCCTTCTTTGTCATACTTTGGTTGTTGTGGATTTGCAGACACGAACTCTCATTTGTTCTGGTGCTTAAATTTATGCTAGATTTTATCAACATATCGATAAACAACAAAGAGTGATGAGATGTCCAGAAAATCCTTTTCAATTTGGATGTATCTGTGTAGAGCCCCGCGATATTTCAGAACCAAATGTCATTCGGAGTCTTTGATACCCATATTGGTGTGCAAGGTATGAAAGGTATTGGTGAACTCTAGAACTTCTTGGCACCTGTCTTTCCACAGTGTGGTCCATCTCATGTACTAGTCCTCATAGTTGCCAAAAGAGTAATATTGTTCCTTTACTGCATCCGCAAAAAAATCTCAAGTGGGCTCGACCCCATATATTCTAGACTCCTCTGTGGAACATTGCTCTCAGTAAGTTGTTTCCCACCAAAGGTGATATTTTCCCTCTCGAAAAAATAATGAACAGAGAAATAACCATCTAACAGATTCAAATACGGGAATATCAAAATTAACCTGTACCTTGAAAGAAGAGGTGCTTCCAAAGTCGTTGTTTGAGGAAGATGCGCCTATTTCTATTGAAAAAATGTGGGAAAAAATCTCCATCATTTCGTCCCTTTGTCGCGTGAGAGCTTGCTCAAGCAACAAATTGATAGGATCATATGCTCCGTCATTTTTCTTTTCTTCGGCCATGGAGGGTTTCTTGGGCATGCGAGAGAGATTGTATTCAAGAGAGACAATCTTGAGACCCAACTTTCTATACTCGAACCTCATTGGGGACATGCACTGAAAAATGATCAAGAGCAACCTGCTCAGATACCACTGATCCGGATCATTTTTGGCACGAAATGTGAACAGCGATATAATAAAGAAATGTATAGAGATATCATGGATATCCAATAATATAACAGAAATGTATCAGAGATGCAACCATAAACACAGAGATACAATAATACATGATCTCTATTAAGGAAATGTACAGAGACTATAAAAATACAGAGTGAAAGACTCGCTAGAATGGTGGCATCTTATCTCTAAGAAGAGATGTGACGACTACTCGCATTTGCAAGAACATGATCGTTACAATGAGGCTCCAAAGGCCTTTTTAACATAATTAAAATCCAAAAACCTAACCCTGAAAGATGAAAAACCAACAGTTTTGTGGACCCCGTTTTGGGTAATTTGGTGTATCAACTTCCCACAGGCATAAGTTTGGCATACGATCTCCGTTTAGGGTGCACGATAGATTGTTAGAAATATTTATCCGATGACTAAAATAGTTGGCAGAAAATAACTTGATAATATCTTTTGACCCAGACCATGCCCAAAAAACGTCATTTAGGGCCTCAAGACGGCTCCAGAAGTTCAGAACCCGAAAAAATACTAAAAATAGTAAATTGTCAAAATTGCCAGAAAATTGTTTTAAGCCAGTTGGAAAAGGTGGGTGGCCATCGATATCCACCTGGATCAATCCTCCCTCCTTAGAAAGTAATGGTCTCCATTGCATTGAGTGCCTTGGGGAGAGGGAAGAGCGTTTGTTGAATCTACATCTTAATGACTTGCTTGCCTTGTTGGGGAAGTTGCGTTGCTTAGCTTGTTGAAGGTTGTCACGAACATGTGGCTAGAAGGGTTGGACCTTTTTAACCAGTCTGGCTACATGAGATTCCTATGTGCAGAAGGAATATTTACACTTTGTTGCAATATTGTCGACCTGCTTTTGTTGGATAGATGGTGATTGGGTCGAGAATGTAGTGGTTGCAGTATCCTTATGTTCGCCCTTTGAACAAATTGTGAAGAAGATGAATTTTGTAGTATGAGATACTACCTTCTGACACTATTTAGGTGGGACAGTAGTTGGAACTACCTCTGGTATTTTTTAGAGATGAGCCCCCAAAGTAACAATGACACTACGTGGTCGAGACTCATAAACATCATGGTGTCTCCACATATATGGTTGGCCCAAGAGAACATCACAGAAATCCAATGCAGAAACATCACATAATACCTCATCCTTGAAGGGTTGGATGTCGTATGACAATCAAACATACTGGCTAACATGAAGATCTCATCCTTGGCGAAGCTAATCGATGTTGTATGGTTGCAGGTGTGGTGTTCTTGACAATCCCAACTGTTTGAAAACCTATGCTAAGATGAGATTCTTCTGGCTTCCAGTATAAACAATAAAATGTAGCGGCATCCCCTTCACCCACATATGTGAATTAAAAAGGCGCTCCTCGTCTTCAGGATCTATTGGTTCTTCTGGTTGAATTGCTATGGTCATGACAATAGCAGTGGGGTCTGCATCGATGATCTGTCTTTTACGAATATTTTGAGAATCAGATTCTAAATCAGGGTTCGGCTCCTTGTCTTTGATCTCGACCACCAATGACTGTTTTGAGCCACCTTCATCGGTGTTGTGCCAGGGGATTTTGTGAAAATATGACCATTTTATGGTGTCCTTATTTGTCTTCCTGTGACCCTTATTTTCTTGTGGCTTGGACTGGTTTTCAGGAGACTATTTGTTAGGGTCATATTTTCCATACTTTGGTTTGCGGATTTGCAAACACGGACTCCCGTTTGTTCTGGTACGTAAATTTCTGCAGGATTTTAACAACATATCGATAAGTAGCATCGAGTTATGAGATGTCCATAAAATCCATTTCATTTTGGATGTATCTTTCTAGAGCCCCATGGTATTTCAGAAACAAATTTCATTCGAAGTCTTTGATACCCAGCTTGGTGCACAAGGTATGGAAGGTATTGGTGAACTCCGGAACTTCTTGGCCCATATTTTGCTGCAGTGTGGTCCATCTCATGTATTGGTCCTCATAGTTTCCAACAGAGTAATAATGTTCCTTTACCACATCAACAAAAAAATGCCAAGTGGGCTCGACCCCATATATTCCAGACTCCTTTGTGGAACTTTTCTTGCAGTAAGTTTCCCACCAATGCTTGACATGGGGGAGAGATTTAAGGAGCACTAAGGTGATATTTTCCCTCTCGGAAAAATTATGAACAGAGAAATAACCTTCTAACAGATTTAACCATTTTTCTAGGGCATCCGCATCTATCTAACCTTCAAATACGGGAATATAAAAATTAACCTGTACCTTGAAAGGAGAGGTGCTTCCAAAGTGTTTTCTTGATGAATATGCACCTATTTCTATCGACAGGCTTTGAAGGATGTGGGAAGAATTCTCCATCATTTCATCCCTCTATTGTGTGAGAGTTTGCTCAAGCAACAGATTGATAAGATCATCTGCTCCATTGTTTTCTGTTTCTTTGGCCATGGAGGGTTTCTTGGGCGTGCAAGAGAGATTGTCTTCAAGAGAGACAATATCAAGAACCAACTTGCTATACTTGTACCTCATCGGGGACATGCACTGAAAAATGATCAAGAACAACCTGCTCTGGTACCACTGATCCAGATTATTTTCAGCACGGAATGAGAGCGGAGATATAATAAAGAAATGCATAGAGATATCACAGATATCCAATAATATAACATAAATGTATCAAATATGCAACCATAAACACAGAGATATAGTAATACATTATTTTTATTAATGAAAGAAATGTACAGAGACTGTAAAAATACAGAGTGAAAGACTCGCTAGAATGGTGGCATCTTATCTCTAAGAAGAGATGTGACAGCTACTCGCATTCGCAAGAACATGATCGTTACAATGAGGCTCCAAAGGCCTTTTTAACATAAGTAAAATCCAAAACCCTAGCCCCGGAATATGAAAAACCAACAGTTTTGTGGACCCTGTTTTGGATAGTTTGGTGTATCAACTTCCCATGGGCGTAAATTTGGCATACGATCTCCATTTGGGGCACACGATATATTGTTAGAAATATCTATCTGAGGACTACAATAGTTGGTACAAAACAACATGATTTCATTTTTCTACCCAAACCATGCCCAAAAAACATCATTTAGGGCCTCAAAACGATTCCAGAAGTTCACGACCCGAAAAATGCTAAAAATAGTAAATTACCAAAATTGCCAGAAAACTGTTTTGAGCCAGTTGGAAAAGGTGGGTGGCCACCGATATCCACCTATATCAATCCACCCTTCTTAGGAAGCAATGGTCTCCATTGCGTTGAGTGCCCATGGGAGAGGGAAAAGCTTTTGCTGAATCTGAATCTTGATGAGTTGCTTTCCTTGTTGGGGAAGTTGCGCTGCTTAGCTTGTTGAATGTTGTCACGAACATGTGGCTGGAAGGGATGGTCCTTTTTAACCAGTCTGGCTACATGAGATTCCTGTGTGCGGAAGGAATCTTTACACTTTTCTACAATTTTGTTGACCTGCTTCTGTTGAATAGAAGGTTCTTGGGCCGAGGTTGTAGTGGTTGCAATATCCTTCTATTCGCCCTTTGAACAAATTGTGAAGAAGATGAATTTTGTAGTATGAGATACTACCTTGCGACACTATTTAGGTGGGACAGTAGTTGGAACTACCTCTGGTATTCTGTAGAGATGACCCCCCAAAGTAACAATGACACTACAGGGTCGAGACTCATAAACATCATGGTGTCTCCACATATATGGTTGGACCAAGAGAAAATCACAGACATCCAATGGGGAAACATCACATAATACCTCATCCTTGAAGGGATGGATGCCATTTGACAATCGACACTGCTGTCTGACACAAAGATCTCGTCCTTGGCGAAGCCACCCGATGTTGTATGGTTGCGGGTGTGGTGTTGTTGGCAATCCAAATTGTGTGACGAACTCTACTGAGATGAGGTTCTTCAGGCTTCTGATATCAACAATAAAATGTAGTGAGGTCCCCTTCACCCATTCAGAGTATTTGATACCCAACTTAGTGCGCAAGGTATGGAAGGTATTGGTGAACTCTGGAACTGCTTAGCCCATCTTGTGTATTTATCCTCATAGTTGCCAACACAGTAATAGTGTTCCTTTACCGCATCCACAAAAAATACCGAGTGGGATCAGCCCCATATCTTCCAAACTCCTCCGTGGAAATTTGCTCCCAATAAGTTTCCCACCAATGTTTGACATGGGGGAGAGCTTTAAGGAGCACGAAGGTGATCGTTTCCCTCTCAGAAAAATTATGAACAGAGAAATAACCTTCTAACAGATTTAACCATTTGTCTAGGGCTTCCGCATCCATCTGACCTTCAAATACGAGAATATCAAAATTAAATTGTACCTTGAAAGGAGAGGTGCTTCCAAAGTGGTTGATTGATGAAGATGCACCTATTTCTATTGGCAGGCGTGTGGGAAAAATTCTCCATCATTTCGTCCCTCTGTCGTGTGAGAGCTTGCTCAAGAAACAGATTGATAGGATCGTCTGCTCTGTCATTTTGTTTTTCTTCAGCCATGGAGGGTTTATTGGGAGTGCGAGAGATATTGTCTTCAAGAGACACAAGATCGAGACCCAACTTGCTATACTCGGACCTCGTCGGGGACATGCACTGAAAAATGATCAAGAGCAGTCTGCTCTGATACCACTGATCCAGATTATTTTCGTAATGAAATGAGAAAAAATACATAATAAATAAATTCACAAAGATATCACAGATATCCAATAATATAACATAAATGTATCAGATATGCAACCATAAACACAAAGATACAGTAATACACGATTTCTATTAATGAAAGAAATGTACAGAGACTGTAAAAATACAGAGTGAAAGACTCGCTAGAATGGTGGCATCTTATCTCTGAGAAGAGATGTGAGGGATACTCGCATTTGTAAGAAGATGCTCATTACAATGAGGCTCCAAAGGCCTTTTTAACATAAGTAAAATCCAAAACCCTAACCCCGGAAGATGAAAAACCAACAGTTTTGTGGACCCCATTTTGGGTAGTTTGGTGTGTCAACTTCCCGGGGGAATAACTTTGGCATACGATCTCTGTTTCGGGTGCACGATAGATCATTAAAAATATCTGTCCGAGGAATATAATAGTTGGCAATAAATATCATGATGATATTTTTGACCTGGAACATGACCAAAAAATGTCATTTAGGGCCTCAAAACGGCTCCGTAAGTTCAGGACCCGAAAAAATGCTAAAAATAGTAAATTACAAAAATTGCCAAAAAACTATTTTGAGCCAGTTGGAAAAGGTGGGTGGCCACCGATATCCACTTGCATCAATCCCCCCTCCTTAGGAAGCAATGGTCTCCATTGCGTTGAGTGTCTAGGGGAGAGGGAAGAGCATTTGTTGAATCTAGATCTTGATGAGTTGCTTACCTTGTTAGGGAAGTTGCGTTGTTTATCTTGTTGAAGGTTGTCACAAACATGTGGCTGGAAGGGTTGGAAATTTTTAACCAGTCTGGCTACATGCGATTCCTGTGTGAAGAGGGAATCTTTACACTTTGTTGCAATCTTGTTGACCTGCTTATGCTGGATGGAAGGTGCTTGGGCCGAGGCTGTAGTGGTTGTTGTATCATTTTGTTCTCCCTCTGAACATATTGCGAAGAAGATGAATTTTGTAGTATGAGATACTACCTTGCGACACTGTTTAGGTGGGACAGTAGTTGGAAATACCTCTGGTATTTTGTAGATATGACCCCCCAAAGTAATATTGACACTATGGGGTCAAGACTCATAAACACATGGTGTCTCTACATATATGGTTGGCCCAAGAGAACATAACATACATCCAATGGGGAAACATCACATAATAACTCATCCGTGAAGGTCTGGATGTTGTATGACAATCGACACTGCTTGTTGACATGAAGATCTCATCATTTGCAAAGCCACCCAATGTTGTATGGTTGTGGATGTGGTATTGTCGACAATCCCAACTGTTTGACGACCTCTACTGAGATGAGGTTCTTCTGGCTTCCGCTATCAACAATAACATGTAGCGGGGTCCCCTTCACCCACATTTGTGAATGAAAAAGGCGCTCCCCCTCTTTAGGATTTGTTGGTTCTTATGGTTGAATTGTTGCGGCTGCGACAATAGCAGTGGGATTTGTGTCGATGATCTCTCTTTTATGAGTCTTTTCGGAATCAGATTCTAAATCAGGTTTCAGCTCCTTGTCTTTGATCTTGGCCACCAATGACTATTTTTAGCGACATTCATCGGTGTTGTGCCACGGGATTTTGTGGAAATCACACCATTTTCTAGTGTCCTTCTTTGTCTTCCCATGACCCTTCTTTTCCTTTGGCTTGGACTGGTTTTCAGGAGACTGTTTGTTAGGGCTATCTTTTTCATACTATGATTGTTGCGATTTGCAGACCCGAACGACTGTTTGTTCTTGTGCTTAAATTTCTACTGGATTTTAACAACATATCAATAAGTACCACAAAGTGATGAGATGTCAAGAAAATCCATTTCAGTTTGGATGTATCTGTGTAGAGCCCCACGATATTTCAAAACCAAATGTCATTCATAGTCTTTAATACCTAGCTTGGTGCGCAAGGTATGGAAGGTATTGGTGAACTACAGAACTGCTTGGCCCCTCTCTTGCCGCAGTGTGGTCCATCTCATGTACTGGTCCTCATAGTTTCCAATAGAGTAAAACTGTTTCTTTACTGCATCCACAAAAAAATCCCAAGTGGGCTCGGCCCCATATATTCCAAACTCCTCTGTGGAAATTTTCTCCCAGTAAGTTTCCCAACAATGTTTGACATGGGGGAGAGCTTTAAGGAGCACGAAGGTTATATTTTCCCTATCGAAAAAATTATGAACAGAGAAATAACCTTCTAACAGATTTAACCATTTATCTAGAGCATCCACATATATCTGACCTTCAAATACGAGAATATCAAAATTAACCTGTACCTTGAAAGGAGAGGTGCTTCCAAAGTCATTGTTTGATGAAGATGTGTCTATTGTTATCTGCATGCGTTGAAGGACGTGGGAAAATTTCTCATTCATTTCGTCCCTTTGTCGCATGAGAGCTTTCTCAAGCAATAGATTGATAGGATCGTCTGCTCCGTCGTTTTTCTTTTCTTTGGCCATGGAGGGTTTCTTGGGCGTGCGAGCGATATTGTCTTCAAGAGAGATAAGATTGAGACCCAACTTGCTATACTCGGACCTCGTCGGGGACATGCACTAAAAAATGATCAAGAGAAGCCTCCTCTGATACCACTGATCCAGATTATTTTTGACACGAAATGAGAGTAGATATATAATAAATAAATACATAGAGATATCGTGGATATCCAATAATATAATAGAAATGTATCAGAGATGCAACCATTAACACAGAGATATAGTATAACATGATTTCTATTAATGAAATAAATGTACAGTGAAATACTCGCTAGAATGGTGGCATCTTATCTCTGAGAAGAGATGTGATAGCTACTCGCATTCACAATAAGATCATTATAATGAGGCTCCAAAGGCCTTTTTAACATAAGTAAAATCCAAAACCCAAACCCCGGAAGATGAAAATTCAACAGTTTTGTGGACCCCGTTTTGTAGTTTGGTGTATCAACTTCCTGGGGGCGTATTTTTGGGATACGATCTCCATTTAGGGCGCATGATAGATATTTAGAAAGATCTATTCGAGGAATACAATAGTTGGTATAAAATATCATGATGATTTTTTCGACCTGGACCATGACAAAAAAACGTCGTTTAGGGCCTCAAAACGGCTCCAGAAGTTCAGGACCCAAAAAAATGTTAAAAATAGTAAATTACCAAAATTGCCAAAACATTGTTTTGAGCTAGTTGGAAAAAGTGGGTGGCCACCGATATCCACATGGATCAATGCACCCTCCTTAAGAAGCAATAGTCTCCATTGTGTTGAGTTCCCAGGGGAGATGAAAGAGAGTTTGTTGAATCAGCATCTTGATGAGTTGCTTGCCTTGTTGGGGAAGTTGCGCTGCTTAGCTTCTTGAAGGTTGTCACGAACATGTAGTTGGAAGGGTTGGAACGTTTTAACCAGTTTGGCTACATGAGAATCCTGTGTGCAGAAGGAATCTTTACACTTTTCTTCTTTCTTGTCTAACTACTTATGTTGGATAGAAGGTGCTTGGGCTGAGGCTGTAGTGGTTGCAATATCCTTTTGTTCGCCCTTTGAACATATTGTGAAGAAGATGAATTTTGTAGTATGAGATACTACCTTGCGACACTATTTAGGTGGGACAATAGTTTGAACTACCTCTGGTATTCTGTAGATATGACCCCCCAAAGTAACAATGACACTATGGGGTCGAGACTCATAAACATCATGGTGTCTTCACATATATGGTTGGCCCAAGAGAACATCACAGACATGCAATGGGGAAACATCACATAATACCTCATCCTTGAAGTTCTGGATGTCGTATGACAATCGACACTGTTGGCTGACACGAAGATCTCATCCTTGGAAAATACACCCGATGTTGTATGGTTGCAGGTGTGGTGACAATCCCAACTATTTGATGACCTCTGCTGATATGAGGTTCTTCTAGCTTCCGCTATCAATAATAAAATGTAGCGGGGTCCCCTTCACCCACATCTGTGAATGAAAAATGTGCTCCCCCTCTTTAGGATTTGTTGGTTCTTCTAGTTGAATTGTTGCGATTGTGACAATAGCAGTGGGGTCTGTGTCAATGATCTGTCTTTTACGAGTATTTTTAGAATCAAATTCTGAATCAGGGTTCGTCTCCTTGTCTTTGATCTCGACCACCAATGATTGTTTTGAGTGGCATTCATCGGTGTTGTGCCTGGGGATTTTGTGGAAATCGCACCATTTTCCAGTCTCCTTCTTTGTCTTCCCATGAACCTTCTTTTCCTATGTCTTAGACTGGTTTTCAGGAGACTGTTTGCTAGGGTTGTCTTTGTCAATCTTTGGTTGTTGAGGATTTGCAGAACATAACTCCCATTTTTTATGGTGCTTAAATTTATGTTGGATTTTAACAGCATATCGATAAACAGCACCGAGTGATGAGATGTCCAGAAAATCTATTTTAGTTTGGATGTATCTATATAGAGCCCCATGGTATTTTAGAACCAAATGGAATTCGAAGTCTTTGATACCCAGCTTGGTGCGCAAGGTATGTAAGGTATTGGTGAACTCCAGAACTGCTTGGCCCATTTTTTTCCACAGTGTGGTCCATCTCATGTACTGGTCCTCATTGTTTCCAACAGAGTAATACCTTTTCTTTACCGCATCCACAAAAAAATCCCAAGTGGGCTCGGCCCCATCTATTTCAGACTCCTCTGTGTAACTTTTCTCCCAGTAAGTTTCCCACCAATGTTTGACATGGATGAGAGTTTTAAGGAGTGCAAAGGTGATCTTTTCCTTGTCGTAAAAATTATGAACAGACAAATAACCTTCTAACAGATTTAACCATTTGTTTAGGGTATCTGCATATATCTTCATTCGAATATGAGAATATCAAAATTAACCTGTACCTTGAAAGGAGAGGTGCTTCCAAAGTGGTTGTTTGATGAAGATGCGTGTGTTTCTATCGACAGGCGTTGAATGATGTGGGAAAACTTCTCCATCATTTCGTCCCTTTGTCACATGAGAGATTCCTCAAGCAACAGATTGATAGGATCGTCTGCTCCATTGTTTTTCTTTTCTTTGGCCATGGAGGGTTTCTTGGGCATGCGAGAGAGATTTTATTCAAGAGAGACAAGCTCGAGACATGCATTGAAAAATGATCAAGAGTAGCCTACTCTGATACCACTGATCTAGATTATTTTCAGTACAAAATGAGAGTAGAGATATAATAAAGAAATGCACAAAGATATCGCGGATATCCAATAATATAACAAAAATGTATCAAAGATGCAACCATAAACACAGAGATACAATAATAGATGATTTCTATTAATGAAATAAATGTACAGAGACTGTAAAAATGCAGAGTGAAAGACTCGCTAGAATGGTGGCATCTTATCTCTAAGAAGAGATGTGACGGATACTCGCATTCACAAGAAGATGATCGTTACAATGAGGCTCCAAAGGCCTTTTTAAGATAAGTAAAGTCCAAAACCCTAACCCCGGAAGATGAAAATCCAACAGTTTTGTGAACCCTGTTTTGGGTAGTTTGGTGTATCAACTTCTTGGGGGCGTAACTTTGGCATATGATCTTCGTTTGGGGCGCACGATAGATCGTTAGAAAGATCTATTCAAAGACTACAATAGTTGGCATAAAATATTATGAAGATACTTTCTGACCCGAACCATGCCCAAAAAACGTCGTTTAGGGCCTAAAAACGGCTCCGGAAGTTTAGGTCCCCCCAAAAATGCTAAAAATAGTAAATTACTAAAATTACTAGAAAACTATTTTGAGACAGTTGGAAAATGTGGGTGGCCACCGATATCTACCTAGATCAATCCTCCCTCCTTAGGAAGCAATGGTCTCCATTACCTTGAGTGCCCAAGTGTTACACATTATTTTCTTCATCCCTATGACCGTTAATGATGTAAACCTATATGTTTCCTTTAGAGGGGTCAGTGTCTTGAATTCCTGAAGAAAGAAGGGAGAAGAACTTTCCCTGAGAGAAGAAGTTGTATTTTCCTTTGCAAAAACCCTCTTAAGGAGGATTTCCACAGGCTGCCCTATACATAGGGTGCGGAAATGCCTGATTTCCACAAGTTTCACTATAGCTAGGTTGTGGAGTTTTCGTAGGCTACATTACTGCTAGGGTGTGACAGCCTTCATACGTGGGAAAAACGAGCATCTTCTCGATACTTCTAGAAGGAGAAGCTTCTATGGCGAGGTGGCTTCCGAATGGTTTGGATCTTACTCGCTTTCATGATTTAGTGGGATCATCCTAACCTCCTCACCTTATCCTCTTTAGCTTATAAAAGGAGAGGAGCTCTCATAGAGAAAGTTAGCTTGATGAGGGTTCGAGTTGGATTGAGCTTGGGAAATTTAGCTTAGCTTTGTTAAGATAGATTGTGAGTAGCTATCAGATTCATGGTCTTAGAATCCTTGGAGCAAGAAGTGTGTGGGAAGCAAGGAATTGTGGGAAGGAACCTTACGACATCAAGGCATCTGGTTGTAATCTCTCTTTCTATTATTTAATATAATACAGTGGCATTCTTTTTTCTCATAGAATTATCTTTATTTTATTGCATAATTCCTTGATCATATGCATAGGTTGTCATTGAATATACTTTTACTGCTTTCACCTTGGTTGGTTTGTGTCTCACCGCAAGATCAGTATCACAAGAGCACTGGAGTGAAATAGGAACAAGAAAGACATAAGGAAGTGGCACTTAAATGTATGTCTCTTGTCTTTTGTTCAGTAGTAAATTCAATGATTAGAGCCTAGGGAAAGCGCCATGTTCTGTCTTGTTTTGTTTTAGATCTAGGTGGATCTAGGGAGATTAGTTTATGTCTACATTTACCGATTTATCCTACAACAAACTTGGCGACTCCGCTGGGGAGAACGAATTGTTCTCCTAGTTCACCTTGATTTCTTTCTTTGATTGCTTGGATTCTGTTTTCTGAGTCACTGGGAGATCCAACTTGATTCTCTGACTATTAAACCACACTAGAAAAACCTTCTTAATTTTTATTTTTTTCTATTTTGGTTTGACTTCTGCGTCCTGCTTTGAGGGACAATGTGGCGAATTAGGATTTCCACACCCTACCAGTTTAAACCAGTGTGGAAACTCCGCACCCTACCCATATCTGGCCTGCGGAAATCAGGGACTTTCGCACTGTGTTAGTCTACAGCCTACGGAAATTGTAAAAATTTTGATGTTTGATGGTTTTTTCCTTACCCAGACCTTGGATTTGGTTTTGGGATGAATTTTTGGGTTTTCTTATGATTTGTTTACAGTCTGCTTGACATATTTGAAATTGTTTTTATCCATATTTTCTTTGTTTTCTTTTGAAATATTTGGTCTCTTGCTTTGAGTGTCTTTTAGTTACAAAGCATTGTTTTTATTTAGAATTGTTTAGTGAAAGAATACTTCTTTTTCTGAATAAATCGTGTTAAAAGAGAAACTTAGTTTGGGTTGTTTTTGTTTTGAAGTGATTTTCTATTGGTTTTAGTGTCTCTTTGAAACAAAAATTCTAATTTCTTGGTTTACATTAGATTGGAGGCATCCTTGCATTTGAAGTAGTGAAATTGCATGATTCCTGGCATTTTTTCTATATATCATTTCTTGAAGATATTGATATTGATGAGTTTTAAAATTTTGGGACATTGTGTATATTGGAATGATAGATGTTTTATCCATCTCGTAGCATAGCTTTCATAAAAATTAAAAGATTTCGTATTCATCTCTTCGCATAACTTTCGAGTCGGTCAAAACACCATATTGTCCACGCCATTTTCCTTTGGAGTAAAAATAGCCTTAAAAATCAAGCGCTTATAAAATTTGATTAGACATTTTTATATTTTCTAGTAGCAAACCTACATTAGATTAGTTGTAGGTATTTGGAATAGGTGTGAAATATAACTTTCCAAAGCTACAAACAAACATAGAATCTTGAGTTAGGGAGAGGTAAATCCACTTATTACATTTTGTCCTGGGAAGCCCTTCCAAAAAAAGGGTCAATCATGAGGTCGCATTGAGATCACCAGAGTTACTCACCCTGTTTTGTTGGTCTTAGTGTAGAGATTGCGCATATTATGGGGGTCGCTTGAAAGGTATACCCACAATGATGAGTGGAAGCCTTTCGAGTTGATTTCAGAATAGATACCCTGCCTTTGCGCATGTATCAGACTGTCGACTGTTTACCTAGGCATCACTGTAGTAATTGGTAACCTTAATGGCCTATCTCTTTAGGGTATTTACACAAGGTGATTATGGAGGGGCAAGTCTTCACGGTACCTAGAATCGGCATTGGCCAAAATCATTCGAGCTCCTTGGAGGGTATACCCATGTTTATGTGTGGGAGCTTGCACCAAGGTGTAAGTCTGTTAAGTAGGTCATCAACGTAACTTTTCCACCTGATCTATCTCAATCCCTTCTTACTTTGTTCCCATGACATTGGATTTCATCACCAACTAGTGAGCTCATTGTGAGAAGGTTTTGTTTGCTTGCTTGCTTACTAGATTTTTAGCGTGTGCTATTTGTTTTTCCTAGTGGACTCTAGATTGGATATTTATTTTAATGGCGTCAGTTCCCGAAATGACCAATGAAGGAATCCCTGCTCCAAGGGAACCTTTTGTTTTTCCTTCTTATGGAAACATTGGTCCTCCTCATATCGCTACTTTGAGTCTTCCAGGTCTCATGATTGGATTGTCGATGTGGTGGTTTTCCACTCAGGTAATCCCGAATGAAGTAAGTGCTTCAGTCATAAGCACTTCCCCCCAAGAACATAAACCTCATGTTGACCCTTCACCATCTTCACCAGTAAGATCTTCTTTGCCTTCTTCACTTGCAAGGTATTCTTCTGTTTCATTTTCTTTACTGAGTGAAAGCTCTGAAGCTAGTAACTCGGTGGATAAGAAGAAGAAAAATAAGCAAGGGTCCAAACTTCCAACCACTGTCAGACTTTTTGGAAAGAAACCAGTTACTATTGATCGTGTTGGGAGTGTTGATGATGCCAAGAACACCCAAACTACCCGTAAGCCCTTTAAGCTCTTATTAGAATCTATAAACATGAAAAGATTGTCGAGCGATCTTGTTATTTTCACGCTCGTTAAAGTATGAGAAAGAAAATATATTGAGTGATAGTTTATCTATTTTTTGGTCTCATCAGACTATACAAAAAACGAACTAAGAGAGTTCTCTTTAAGTGTTTTTCAAACTCTATAGACATGAAAAACCCTCGACTTTTCTATCTTTGGACTCGTTAAACAAACATCGAGAGGCCCATATGGGACCGAACCACTCCTTCCTAGGGTTCTTTAAACATACTCCAAGGGACTCATCCGAAGGATGAGCTTACATTTCAAGCATATGTTATCCTCCTCAAGCTTGTGTAAAAATAAAGAGGTACTCACCAGAAATGGTGGGGGAAAAATTTGGGAAAGAAATCTGTCTAAACCTATATTCTATGGAAGAGTCATTTTTGAACATGACATCCTTTCACTCGTTTTGTGTCTAGGTTGGAAAATCCGCTTGCCTCCTGATCATACTCCTATAATATTAAAAATTGGTCTATGATCCTTGTTGTTGAGTTAGTTTTTCCAAGACAATTGTCGTGTCGTCAATATGTTCAAAGATAAGTTCAACCCGGAAAGTATAGTGTCATCCATTTATGCAGTCCTTAAGCCTTCTATTGTGTCGGCCATCCCTGATTCAGTCCTGAATCACTTGTTACTCTGATCTACATCAAATCTTGTTACCGATTTTGTGTCATTGATGGGGGATACATTAAGGTCATCTTGTGATGAGTCTTTTCCTATCGACTTCAACTCATTATCCAGGAATTGGACTTAGAACCTAATTGGTACCTTGGAGCTTACATGCCTCAATGGCAGGTTTCCTCGCTTTCGACAATGGGTTTTCATCATTGGCCCCTGATCGGAAGATTCCACAGAGTGTTTGACTTTAGCTCATTGATTCACATTCGTTGGATTGTACTAGTGTACCTTGGGTGTCATTGAAATTAATGGTGATTTCCCTCACACTTGTTAATTATATACATTAATGTCCGGTAATCAAGTGGTTTCTACCATGTTCGACTTCAGCACATGTATTCACATGGTTAGATTCGTACTATAGAGTGGTGGAGATGAAGACCCTGGATATTTTCTGATAGATTCAGGTTGCGTTGGAGTGTATTCAGTTTGTACTGTTGCATAGATCCAGATTATATGCCTGGTGGCTATGTTCAAATTTGAGTCTTTAACACATAGATCCATGGTGTATTTTTGGTGGCTATGTTTAGATTTGAGTCATAATAGCATGGATCCACAACGTATGTTTGGTGGCCATGACCTTTATTACTTGACATGAATCTTTGCATGTCATCATTTATGCTTTGAGTCATTTGTATTCCCAGTATGGGAATGCCTACCTCAGTGATGATATATTATTATACTGTATTTCCTTGTTTGTTGGCAGGTTTCTGACCGACTTTTCCTTGTTCCCTACACACACTTGACAAAGTATTTCAGCTATCACTCTATTCTAACTTCATACTTTTGGGGGCTCTCTGTTACACATTATTTTTTTCATCCCTATGACCGTTGATGTAAACCTATATGTTTCCTTCAGAGGGGTCAGTGCCCTGAATTCTTGAAGAAATAAGGGAGAAGAACTTTCCCTGAGAGAAGTTGTATTTTCCTTTGTAAAAACCCTACTAAGGAGGATTTCCACAGGCTTCTCTATACATAGGGTGTGGAAATGCCTGATTTACGCAGGTTTCACTATATCTAGGTTACGGAGTTTCTGCAGGTTGCATTACTGCTAGGGTGCAGCAGCCTTCGTACATGGGAAAAATGAGCATCTTCTCGATGCTTCTAGAAGGAGAAGCTTCTATGGCGAGGTGGCTTCCGAATGGTTTGAATATTACTCACTTTCATGATTTAGTGGGATCATCCTAACCTCCTCACCTTATCTTCTTCAACTTATAAAAGGAGAGGAGCTCTCATGGAGAAAGTTAGCTTGATGAGGGTTTGAGTTGGATCGAGCTTGGGAAATTTAGATTGGATTTGTTAAGATAGATTGTGAGTAGCTATCAGATCCATGGTATCAGAATCCTTGGAGAAAGAAGTGTGTGGGAAGAAAGGAATTGTGGGAAGGAACCTTACGACATCAAGGCGTCCGATTGTAATCTCTCTTCCTATTATTTAATATAATACAGTGGCATGCTTCTTTCCCATAGAATTATTTTTATTTTATTGCATAATTTCTTGATCATATGCATAGGTTTTCATTGAATATACTTTTACTGCTTTCACTTTGGTTGGTTTGTGTCTCATTGCAGGATCAGTATCACAAGATCACCGGAGCGAAATAGGAACAACAAATACATAAGGAAGCGACACTTAAAGGTATGTCTCTCGCCGATTTTGTTGTAGGATAAATCGGTAAATGCAGACATAAACTAATATCCCTAGATCCACCTATATTTAGAACAAAATAAGACATAACATGGTGCTTTCCCTAGGCTCTAATCATTGAATTTACTATTGAACAAAAGATGAGAGACACACCTTTAAGTGTCGCTTCCTTATGTCTTGTTGTTCCTGTTTCACTCTGGTGCTCTTGTGATACTGATCCTGTAGTGAGGCACAAACCAACCAAAGTGAAAGTAGTAAAAGTATATTCAATGGAAACCTATGCATATGATCAAGGAATTATGCAATAAAATAAAAATTATTCTATGGGAAAGAAGCATGCCACTGTATTATATTAAATAATAGGAAGAGAGATTACAACCGAATGCCTTGATGTCGTAAGGTTCCTTCCCACAATTCCTTGCTTCCCACACACTTCTTTCTCCAAGGATTATGATACCATAGATCTTATAGCTACTCACAATCTATCTTAACAAATCCAAGCTAAATTTCCCAAGCTTGATCCAACTCAAACCCTCATCAAGCTAACTTTCTCCATGAAAGCTCCTCTCCTTTTATAAGCTGAAGAGGATAAGGTGAGGAGGTTAGGATGATCCCACTAAATCATGAAAGCGAGTAAGATCCAAACCATTCGGAAGCCACCTCGCCATAGAATATTCTCCTTCTAGAAGCATCGAGAAGATGCTCATTTTTCCCACGTATGAAAGCCGCCGCACCCTAGCAATAATGCAGCCTGCGGAAAATATGCAGCCTAGCTATAGTGAAACCTTCGAAAATAATGCATTTCCACACCCTATGTATAGAGTAGCCTGCGGAAATCCTCCTTAATAGGGTTTTTACAAAGGAAAATACTACTTCTTCTCTCAGGGAAATTTCTTCTCCCTGCTTTCTTTAGGAAATCAAGCCACTGACCCCTCTGAAGGCAAGCTATAGGTTTACATCATTAATAGTCATAGGGATGATGAAAATAACGTTTAATAGAGAGCCCCCCAAAGTATGAAGTTATAACAGAGTGATAGCTGAAATACTTTGTCGAGTGTGTGCAGGGAACAATGAAAAGTCGGTCGAAAACCTGCCAACAAACAAGGAAATACAATCTAATAATATATCATCACTGAGGTAGGCATTCCCATACTGAGAATACAAATGAATCAAAGAATAAATTCTGTCATGCAAAGATCCATGTCAAGTAATACAGGTCATGGCCACCAAACATACATTATGGATCCATGCCATTATGACTCAAATCTGAACATAGCCACCAAAAATGCCTCGTGGATCTATGTGTTAAAGACTCAAATTTGAACATAGCCACCAGACATACAATGTGGATCTATGCAACAGTACAATCTGAATACACTCCAATGCAACCTGAATCTATCAGAAAAGATCCAAGGTCTTCATCTCCACCACTCTATAGTTCAAATCTAACCATGTGAATACATGTTCTGAAGTCGAACATGGTAGAAACCACTTGATTACCGGTCATTAATGTATACCGTTAACAAGTGTGAGGGAAATCACCATTAATTTCAATGACACCCAAGGTACACTAGTACAATCCAATGAATGTGAATCAATGAGCTGAAGTTGAACACTCGGCAGAATCCTCTGATCAGGGGCCAATGATGAAAACCCATTGTTTAAAGAGAGGAAACCTGCCATTGAGGCATGCAAGTTCGAAGGTACCAATTAGTTTCTAAGTATAATTCATAGATAATGAGTTGAAGTCGACAGGAAAAGAATCGTCACAGGAGGGCCTTAATGTATCCCCCATCAATGACATGAAACAAGTAATAAGATTTGATGTAGATCAAAGTAACAAGTGATTCAGGACTGACTCAGTGATGGTCGATGAAATAGAAGGCTCAAGGACTACAGAAATGGTCGACGCAATAGAATCCTTTCCAGGTTGAACTTTTCTTTGAACATATTGACGACACGATGATTGTCTTGGAAAAACTGACTCAACAACAAGGATCACAGACCAATTTGTAATCTTATAGGAGTATGATAAGAAGAAAAGTGGATTTTCCAACCTAGACACAAAGTGAGTGAAAGGATTTCATGTTCAAAAATGACTCTTCCATAGAATACAGATTTAGACACATTTCTTTCCCAAATTTCCCCCCCACCATTTCTGGCGAGTACCTCTTTATTTTTACACAAGCTTGAGGAGGATAACATATTCTTGAAATGTAAGCTCATCTTTCAGATGAGTCCCTCAGAGTATGTTTAAATAACCCTAGGAAGGAGTGGTTCAGTCCCATATGGGCCTTTCGATGTTTGTTTAACGAGTCCATAGATAGAAAACTCAGGGGTTTTTCATGTTTATAGAGTCTAAAAAACACTAAAAGATAACTCTCAGTTCATTTTTCGTAAAGTAGTATAATGAGACTGAAAAATATATAAACTATCGCTCAACAGACGTGCTTCTTAATACTTTAACGAGCATGAAAAGAACAAGATCACTCGACAATCTTTTCATGTTTAGAGAGTCTAAAAATATCTTAAAGGGAACTCGAGTGGGTTCCTTTTTCGTATAACCTTTACGAGTCTGAAAAAGTGATAAACGTATACTCGGTTACATTCTCATGTATTTACGAGTACGAGAAAGAACAAAGACTAAGCTCGATAACTTATTCTCATGTATTTATGAGCATGATAAATAACAAAGACTAAGCTCGGTATTGTTTTCATTTTTACGCAAGATTTAAAACAAAACAAAACTATGCTTGGACCTAGTTTCATTTTTACACAAGCTTGAACCAGAGAAAACTATGCTTGAGGTAAGTGGCTTCATTTTTATATAAGCTTGAGCCATAGAAAACTATGCTTGGACTTCCCAACGCATAACACAAGGATGGTTGGTACTTATCCCCCAACTTAAGAAACTAGAGGTTCTAACTTTAGCATGAAGTCCAGAGTTCAACTTCAGCACATGTATTCACATGGTTAGATTCATACTATAGAGTGGTGGAGATAAAGACCCTGGATAATTTTTTGATAGATTTAGGTTGCGTTGGAGTGTATTCATTTTGTACTATTGCATAGATCCACATTGTATGTCTAGTGGCTATGTTCAAATTTGAGTCTTTAACATATAGATCCACGATGAATTTTTGGTGGCTATGTTCAGATTTGAGTCATAATGGCATGAATCCACAGTGTATGTTTGGTGGACATGAATTGTATTACTTGAAATGGATATTTTCATGTCGGCATTTATGCTTTGAGTCATTTGTATTCTCAGTATGGGAATGCCTACCTCAATGATGATATATTATTATACTGTATTTCCTTGTTTGTTGGCAGGTTTCCAACCGACTTTTCCTTGTTCCCTACACACACTCGATGGAGTATTTCATCTATCACTCTATTCTAACTTCATACTTTGGGGGGCTCTCTCTTACACATTATTTTCATCATCCCTATCACCATTAATGATGCAGACCTATATGTTGCCTTAAGAGGGGTCAATGGTCTGAATTCCTAAAGAAAGAAGGGATAAGAACTTTCCCTGAGAGAAGAAATTGTATTTTCCTTTGTAAAAACCCTCTTAAGGAGGATTTCTGCAGGCTTCTCTATACATAGGGTGCGGAAATGATTGATTTCCATAGGTTTCACTATAGCTAGGTTGTAGAGCTTCTGTAGGCTGCACTACTACTAGGGTGTGGCGACCTTCGTATGTGGGAAAAACGAGCATCTTCTTGATGCTTCTAGAAGGAGACGGTTCTATGGCGAGGTGGCTTCTGAATGGTTTGGATCTTAATCGCTTTCATGATTTAGTGGGATCATCCTAAGCTCCTCACCTTATCCTCTTTAGCTTATAAAAGAAGAGGATCTTTCATGGAGAAAGTTAGCTTGATGAGGGTTTGAGTTGGATTGAGCTTGGGAAATTTAGCTTGGCTTTGTTAAGATAGATTGTGAGTAGCTATCATATCCATGGTGTCAAAATCCTTGGAGCAAGAAGTGTGTGGGAAGCAAGGAATTGTGGGAAGGAACCTTACGACATCAAGGCATCTAGTTGTAATATCTCTTCCTATTATTTAATATAATACAGTGGCATGCTTCTTTCCCATATAATTATCTTTATTTTATTGCATAAATCCTTGATCATATGCATAGGTTGTCATTGAATATACTTTTACTACTTTCACTTTGGTTGGTTTGTGTCTCACTGCAGGATCAATATCACAAGAGAACCGAAGCGAAACAGGAATAACAAACACATAAGGAAGCGACAGTCAAAGGTATGTATCTCATCTTTTGTTCAGTAGTAAATTCGATGATTAGATCCTAGGGAAAGTGCCATGTTCTGTCATGTTTTGTTCTAGATCTAGGTGGATCTAGGGAGATTAGTTTATGTCCACATGTACCGATTTATCCTACAACATCGGGGGAGAGAGAAGAGCATTTGATGAATCTGCATCTTGATGAGCTTCTTTCCTTGTTGGGGAATTTTTGGTATTTAGCTTGTTGAAGGTTGTCACAAAAATGTGGCTGGAAGGGTTGGACCTTTTAAACCAGTCTAGCAACATGAGATTCCTATGTGTAGAAGGAATCTTTACACTTTGCTGCAATATTGTCAACTTGCTTCTGTTGGATAGAAGGTGCTTGGGTTGAGGTTGTAGTGGTTGCAGTATCCTTCTGTTCGCCCTTTGAAAAGATTGTGAAGAAGCTGAATTTTGTAGTATGAGATACTACCTTGTGACATTGTTTAGGTGGGATAGTAGTTGGAACTACTTGTAGTATTCTGTAGAGATGACCCCCCAAAGTAACAATGACACTACGGGGTCGAGATTCATAAACATCATGGCATCTCCACATATATGGTTGGCCCAAGAGAACATCACAAACATTCAATGGAGAAACATCACATAATACCTCATCCTTGAAGGGTTGGATGTTGTATGACAATCGACATTGTTGGATGACATGAAGATCTCATCCTTGGCGAAGCCACCCGATGTTGAATGACTGCGGTTGTGGTGCTGTCAACAATCCCAATTGTTTGATGACCTCTGCTGAGATGAGGTTTTTATAGCTTCCGCTATCAACTTAAAATGTAGCGGGGTCCCCTTACCCCACATCTGTGAATGAAAAAAACGCTCCCCATCTTCAGGATCTATTAGTTCTTCTTGTTGAATCGCTGTGGTCACGACAATAGCAGTGGGGTCTGGGTTGATGATCTGTCTTTTACAATTATTTTCAAAATCAGATTTTGAATAAGGGTTCGGCTCCTTTTCTTTGATCTCAGCCACCAATGACTGTTTTGAGCGACATTCATAGGTGTTGTACCAGGGGCTTTTGTGGAAATCAAACCATTTTTCAGTGTCCTTTATCTTCCCATGACCCTTCTTTACTTGTGGCTTGGACTAGTTTTCAGGAGACTGTTTGTTAGGGTCGTCTTTGTCATACTTTGGTTGTTGTGGATTTGCATACCCGGACTCTCATTTGTTCTGGTGCTTAAATTTATGCTCGTTTTTAACAACATATCAATAAGAAGCACCGAGTGATGAGATGTCCAGAAAATCCATTTTAGTTTGGATGTATCTGTGTAGAGCTGCACGGTATTTCGAAACCAAATGTCGTTCAGAGTCTTTGATACCCAGCTTGGTGTGTAATGTATGGAAGGTATTGGTGAACTCCGGATCTGTTTGGCCCCTCTCTTGCCAGAGTGTGGTCCATCTGATGTACTAGTCCTCATAGTTGCCAACAGGGTAATACAGTTCCTTTACCGCATCCAAAAGAAATCTCAAGTGGGATCGACCCCATATATTCCAGACTCCTCTGTGGAACTTTTCTTGCAGTAAGTTTCCCACCAATGTTTGACATGGGGGAGAGATTTAAGGAGCGTGAAGGTGATCCTTTCTCTGTCGGAAAAATTATTAATATAGAAATAACCTTTTAACAGATTTAACCATTTGTATAGGGCATCCGCATCTATTTGACCTTTAAATAAGGGAATATCAAAATTAACCTATACCTTGAAAGGAGAGGTGCTTCCAAAGTGGTTGTTTGATGAAGATGCGCCTGTTTTTATCGGCAGGTGTTGAAGGATGTTCTCCATCATTTTGTCCCTCTGTCGCGTGAGATATTTCTCAAGAAACAGATTGATAAGATCGTCTGCTCCGTCGTTTTTATTTTCTTTGGCCATGGAGGTTTTCTTGAATGTGCGAGAGCGATTTTCTTCAAGAGAGACAAGCTCTAGACCCAACTTGCTATACTCGGACCTCATCAGGGACATGCATTGAAAAATGATCAAGAGCAGCCTGCTTTGATACCACTGATCCAGATTATTTTCAGCAAGAAATGAGAGCAAAGATATAATAAATAAATGCATAGAGATATCGCGGATATCCAAGAATATAACATAAATGTATAAGAGATGCAACCATAAACACAGAGATACAGTAATACATGATTTCTATTAATGAAATAAATGTACAGAGACCGTAAAAATACAGAGTGAAAGACTCGCTAGAATGGTGGCAACTTATCTCTAAGAAGAGATGTGACGGCTACTCTCATTTGCAAGAAGATGAACGTTACCAAAGTCCCTTTTAACATAATTAAAATCCAAAAACCTAACCCTGGAAGATGAAAAGGCAACAGTTTTGTGGACCCCATTTTGGGTAGTTTGGTGTATAAACTTCCCGGGGGCGTAACTTTGGCATACGATCTTCATTTGACGCGCACGATATATCGTTAGAAATATCTATTCGAGGACTACAATAGTTGGTAGAAAATATCATGATGATATTTTTTGACCCGGACCATGACCAAAAAATGTCATTTAGGGCCTCAAAACGGCTCCGGAAGTTCATGACCTAAAAAATGCTAAAAGTAGTAAATTGTCAAAATTGCTAGAAAAATATTTTGAGCCAGTTGGAAAAGGTGGGTGGCCATCAATATCCACCTGGATCAATCCTCCCTCTTTAGGAATAAATGGTCTCCATTTCATTGAGTGCTCGTGGGAGAGAGAAGAGCGTTTGCTAAATTTGCATCTTGATGAGCCGCTTGCCTTGTTGGAGAAGTTGCGCTGCTTAGCTTGTTGAAGGTTGTCATGAACATGTGGTTGGAAGGGTTGGAACTTTTTAAATAGTCTGGCTACATGATATTCCTGTGTGCAGAAGGAATATTTACACTTTGTTGCAATCTTGTCGACCTATATCTATTGGATAGAAGGTGTCTGGGTCGAGGCTGTAGTGGTTGTAGTATCTTTCTATTCACCCTTGGAATAGATTGTGAATAATCTGAATTTCATCGTATGATATACTACCTTGCGATACTGTTTAGGTGGGATAGTAGTTGGAACTACCTCTGGTATTCTCTAGAGATGACCCCCCAAATTTACAATGACACTACGGGGTCAAGACTCATAAACATCATGGCATCTCCACATATATGGTTTTCCCAAGAGAAAATCACAAACATCCAATGGGGAAACATCACATAATATCTCATCCTTGAAGGGTTGGATGTCGTATGACAATCTACACTGTTGGCTGACCCGAAGATCTCATCCTTGGCAAGCCCACCCGATGCTTTATGGGTGCGGGTGTGGTGTTGTCGACAATCCGAAATGTTTGATGACCTTTGCTGAGATGAGGTTCTTCTGGTTTCGCTATCAACAAAATAATGTAGTCGGGTCACCTTCACCCATATCTCTGAATGAAAAAGGTGCCCCCCCTCTTCAGGATCTGTTAATTCTTCTGGTTGAATTGTTGCGGTCACAACAATAGTATTGGGGTATGCGTCGATGATCTGTCTTTTACCAGTATTTTCATAATCAGATTTTGAATTAGGGTTCAACTCCTTTTTTTTTATCTCGACCACCAATGACTGTTTTGAGCGACATTCATCGGTGTTGTGCCAAGGGATTTGGTGGAAATCGCACCATTTTTTGGTGTCCTTCTTTGTATTCTCGTAACCCTTCTTTTCCTGTGGCTTGGACTAGTTTTCAGGAGACTATTTGTTAGGGCCATATTTGTCATAATTTGGTTGTTGCAGATTTGTAGACCCGAACTCTCATTTGTTATGGTGCTTAAATTTCTGTTCGATTTTAACATCATATTGGTAAGAAGCACCGAGTGATGAGATGTCCATAAAATCCATTTCATTTTGGATGTATCTGTGTAGATCCCCACGGTGTTTCAAAACCAAATGTCATTCACAGTCTTTTATACCCATCTTGGTGTGCAAGGTATAAAAGGTATTGGTGAATTCCAGATCTGCTTGGCCCCTCTCTTGCCGCAGTGTGGTCCATCTCATCTACTGGTCTTCATAGTTTCCAACAGGGTAATATTGTTCCTTTACCGCATCCACAAAAAAATCTCAAGTGGGTTCGACCCCATATATTCCAGACTCCTCTATGGAACTTTGCTCCCAGAAAGTTTCCCACCAATGTTTGACATGGGGTAGAGCTTTAAGGAGCGTGAAGGTGATCTTTTCACTGTCGAAAAAATTATGAACAACTAAATAACCTTCTAACATATTTAACCATTTGTCTAGGGAATCCACATATATCTAAGATGAGGTTCTTCTGGCTTCCACTATCAACAATAAAATGTAGCGGGGTCCCCTTCACCCACATCTGTGAATGAAAAAGGCGCTCCCCCTCTTCAAGATCTGTTAGTTCTTGTGGTTGAATTGTTGTGGTCGTGACAATAGCAGTGGGGTTTGCGTCGATGATCTCTCTTTTACGAGTCTTTTCTTAATCAGATTCTGAATCAGGGTTCGGCTCCTTGTCTTTGATATCATCCACCAATAACTGTTTTGAGCGACATTCATCGGTGTTGTGCCAGGGGATTTTGTGTAAATCGCACCATTTTCTAGAGTCCTTCTTTGTGTTCCCATGACCCTTCTTTTCCTGTGGCTTGGACTGGTTTTCAGGAGACCATTTGTTAGGGTCATCTTTGTCATACTTTGGTTTTTGCAGATTTACAAACCCAAACTCCCATTTTTTCTGATGCTTAAATTTCTGCTGGATTTTAACACCATATTGATAAGTAGCACCGAGTGATGAGATGCAAGAAAATCGATTTCAGTTTGTATTATCTGTGTAGATCCCCATGATATTTCAGAACCAAATGTCATTCAGAGTATTTGACACCTAGCTTGGTGCGCAAGGTATGGAAGGTGTTGGTGAAATTTGGAACCGCTTGGCCCCTCTCTTTCCATAGTGTTGTCCATCTCATGTACTGGTCCTCATAGTTTCCAACAGGGTATTATTGTTCCTTTATCGCATCCAAAAAAAAATCCGAAGTGGGCTCGGCCCCAAATATTCCAGAATCCTATGTGGAATTTTTTCCCCAGTAAGTTTCTCACCAATTTTTGACATGGGGGAAATCTTTAAGGAGTGTGAAGGTGATCTTTTCCCTGTCAGAAAAATTATGAAGAGAGAAATAACCTTCTCATAGATTTAACCATTTGTCTAGGGCATCTGCATCTATCTGCCCTTCAAATACAGGAATATCAAAATTAACTTGTACCTTTAAAGGAGAGGTGCTTCCAAAGTGGTTGTTTGCTGAAGATACACTTGTTTCTATTGACAGACATTGAAGGATGTGGGAAAAATTCTCCATCATTTCGTACCTCTGTCGTGTGAGAGCTTGCTCAAGCAACAGATTGATAGGATTGTCTACTCCGACGTTTTTCTTGTCTTCGGCCATGGAGTATTTCTTGCACATCTGAGAGTGATTGTCTTCAATAGAGACAAGCTCGAGACCCAACTTGCTATACTCGGACCTCTTCAGGGACATGCACTGAAAATTGATCAAGAGTAGACTGCTCTGACACCACTGATCCAGATGATTTTCGACACGAAATGAGAGCGGAGACATAATAAATAAATGCACAAAGATATCGTGAATATCCAATAATATAACATAAATGTATTAGAGATGCAACCATAAACACAGAGATACAGTAATACACGATTTCTATTAATGATAGAAATGTATAGAGACTGTAAAAATACAGAGTGAAAGACTCGCTAGAATGGTGACAACTTATCTCTGAGAAGAGATGTGACGGATACTTGCATTCACAAGAAAAAGATCTCTACAATGAGGCTCCAAAGGCCTTTTTATCATAAGTAAAATCCAAAACCCTAATCCCGGAAGATGAAACGCCAACAGTTTTGTGGACCCCATTTTGGGTAGTTTGGTGTATCAACTTCCTGGGGATGTAACTTTGGCATACAATCTTCGTTTGGGGTGCACTATATATCATTAGAAAGATCTATCCGAGAAATACAATAGTTGAAAAAAAATAACATGATGATATTTTTCAACACATACCATGCCCAAAAAACATCGTTTAGGGCCTCAAAACGGCTCCGGAAGTTCAGGACCCGAAAAAATGCTAAAAATAGTAAATTACCAAAATTGCTAGAAAATTGTTTTGAGCCAGTTGGAAAAGGTGGTTGGCCACTGATATCCACCTCGATCAATCCTCCCTCCTTAGGAAGCAATGGTCTCCATTGCGTTGAGTGCCCGAGGGAGAGAGAAGAGTGTTTATTGAATTTGCATCTTGATGAGATGCTTGCATTGTTGGGGAAGTTGCGTTGCTTAGTTTGTTGAAGGTTGTCATGAACATGTGGTTGCAAGGGTTGAATCTTTTTAACCAGTCTGGCTACATGAGCTTCCTGTGTGCAGCATGAATATTTACACTTTGCTGCAATATTGTTGACCTGCTTCTGTTGGATAGAAGGTGCTTGGGCCGAGGCTGTAGTGGTTGCAATATCCTTATGTTCCCCCTTTGAACAGATTGTGAAGAAGATGAATTTTGTAGTATGAGATACTACCTTGTGACACTGTTTAGGTGGGACAGTAGTTGAAACTATCTCTGGTATTCTGTAGATATGAGCCCCCAAAGTAACAATGACACTACGGGGTTGAGACTCACAAACATCATGGCGTATCCACATATATGGTTGGCCCAAGACAACATCACATACATCCAATGGGGAAACATCACATAATACCTCATCCTTGAAGGGATGGATGTCGTATGACAATCAACACTGTTGGTTGACACGAATATCTCGTCGTTGGCGAAGCTACCTGATGTTTTATGGATGCAGGTGTGGTGTTGTCGAAAATCCCAAATATTTGACGACCTTTGCTGATATGAGGTTCTTCTGGCTTCCGCTATCAACAATAAAATGTAGCGGGGTCCCCTTCACCCAAATCTGTGAATGAAAAAAGAACTCCCCCTCTTCAAGATCTGTTGGTTCTTGTGGTTGAATTGTTGCGGTTGCGACAATAACAATGGGGTTTGCATCGATGATATCTATTTTATGAGTCTTTTCATAATCAAATTCTAAATCAAGGTTTGGCTCCTTGTCTTTGATCTCGGTCACCAATGACTATTTTGAGCGACATTCATCGATGTTGTGCCAGGGCCTTTTGTGGAAATCACACCATTTTCTGAAGTCCTTCTTTGTCTTCCCATGACCCTTCTTTTCATGTGGCTTGGACTGATTTTCAGGAGACCGTTTGTCAGGGTCGTCGTTGTCATACTTTAGTTGTTGCGGATTTGCAGACCCGAACTCCCGTTTGTTCTAGTACTCTTAAATTTCTGCTGGATTTTAACACCATATCAATAACTAGCACCGAGTGATGAGATGCCAAGAAAATCGATTTCAGTTTGGATGTATCTGTGTAGAGCCCCACGATATTTCAGAACCAAATGTCATCCAGAGTCTTTGATACCTAGTTTAGTACGAAAGTTATGGAAGGTATTGGTGAACTCTAGAACTGCTTGGCCCCTCTCTTGCCGCAGTGTGGTCCATCTCATGTATTGGTCCTCATAGTTTCCAACAAGGTAATATTGTTCCTTTACTGCATCAAAAAAAAAATCCCAAGTGGGCTCAGCCCCATATATTCCAGACTCCTCTGTGGAACTTTTCTCCCAGTAAGTTTCCCACCAATGTTTGACATGGGGGAGAGCTTTAAGGAGCGTGAAGGTGATATTTTCCCTATCGGAAAAATTATGAAGAGAGAAATAACCTTCTAACATATTTAACCATTTGTCTAGGGCATCTGCATCTATCTGACCTTCAAATACAGGAATATCAAAATTAACTTGTACCTTGAAAGGAGAGGTGCTTCCAAAGTGGTTGTTTGTTGAAGATGCGCTTGTTTCTATCGTTAGGCGTTGAAGGATGTGGGAAAAATTCTCCATCATTTCGTCCCTCTGTCGCATGAGAGCTTGTTCAAGCAAAATATTGATAGGATCATCTGCTCCATCATTTTTATTTTCTTTGGCCATGGAGGGTTTATTGCGCGTCTGAGAGCAATTTTCTTCAAGAGAGACAAGCTCGAGCCCTAACTTTCTATACTCAGATCTTGTCGGGGACATGCACTGAAAAATGATCAAGAGCAACCTGCTTTGATACCACTGATCCAGATTATTTTTGGCACGAAATGAGAGCGGAGATGTAATAAATAAATGCATAGAGATATCACGAATATCCAATAATATAACATAAATGTATCAAATATGCAACCATAAACACAGAGATACAGTAATACATGATTTCTATTAATGAAAGAAATGTACAGAGACTGTAAAAATACATAGTGAAAGACTAGCTAGAATGGTGGCAGCTTATCTTTGAGAAGACATGTGATGGCTACTTGCATTTGTAAGAAGATGATCATTACAATGAGGCTCCAAAGGCCTTTTTAACATAAGTAAAATCTAAAACCCTAACCCCAGAAGATGAAAAGCCAACAGTTTTGTGGACCTCGTTTTGGGTAGTTTGGTGTATCAACTTCCCACAGGCGTAACTTTGGCATATGATCTTCGTTTGGGGCACACGATAGATCGTTAGAAATATCTATCTGAGGACTACAAGATTTGACAAAAAAGATCATGATGATATAGTCCAACCTAGACCATGTCCAAAAAACATCGTTTAGGGCCTCAAAACGGCTCTGAAAGTTTAGGACACAAAAAAATGCTAAAAATAGTAAATTACCAAAATTGCCAAAAAATTGTTTTGAGCCAGTTGGAAAAGGTGGGTGGCCACCGATATCCACCTAGATAAATCTTCCCTCCTTAGGAAGCAATGGTATCCATTGTGTTGAGTGCCCAGGGGAGAGAGAAGAGTGTTTGTTGAATCTGCATCTTGATGAGCTACTTGCCTTGTTGGGGAAGTTGCGCTGATTAGCTTGTTGAAGGTTATCACGAACATGTGGCTGGAAGGGTTGGACCTTTTTAACCAGTCTGGGTACATGAGATTCCTGTCTGTAGAAGGAATATTGGTACTTTTCTGCAATCTTGTCGACCTGCTTCTGTTGATTAGAAGGTGCTTGGGCCAAGGCTGTAGTGGTTGCAGTATCCTTATGTTCTCCCTTTGAACAGATTCTGAAGAAGATGAATTTTGTAGTATGAGATACTAACTTGTGACATTGTTTAGGTGGGACAGTAGTTGGGACTACCTCTGGTATTCTGTAGAGATGACCCCCCAAAGTAACAATGACACTACGGGGTCGATACTCATAAATATCATGGCGTCTCCACATATATGGTTGGCCCAATTGAAAGTCACATACATCCAATGGGGAAACATCACATAATACCTCATCCTTGAAGGGTTGGTTGTCATATGACAATCGACACTGCTAGCTGACACAAATATCTCGTCGTTGGTGAAGCCACCCGATGTTGTATGACTGCGGGTGTGGTGTTGTCAACAATCCAAAATGTTTGACGACCTCTGTTGAGATGAGGTTCTTGTGGTTTCCGCTATCAACAATAAAATGTAGCAGGGTCCCCTTCACCCACATCTATGAATAAAAAAGGCGTTCCCCCTTTTCAGGATATTTTGGTTCTTCTGGTTGAATTGTTGTGGTCACGCCAATAGCAGTGGGGTCTGCGTTGATGATCTGTCTTTTACTATTATTTTCAGAATCATATTTCGAATCAGGGTTCAGCTCCTTGTCTTTTATCTCAGCCACCAATTACTATTTTGAGTGACATTCATCGGTGTTGTGCCAGGGGATTTTGTAGAAATCACACCATTTTTCGGTGTCCTTCTTTGTCTTCCAGTGACCCTTATTTTCATGTGGCTTGGACTGGTTTTCAAGATACTATTTGTTAGGGCCATCTTTTTCATACTTTGGTTGTTGCAAATTTGCAGACACGAACTCCCGTTTGTTTTGGTGCTTAAATTTCTGCTCAATTTTAACAACATATCGATAAGCAACACCGAGTGATAAGATGTCCAGAAAATCCATTTCAGTTTGGATGTATCTCTGTAGAGCCCCACGATATTTCAAAACCAAATGTCATTCAGAGTCTTTGATACCCAGCTTGGTGCAGAAGGTATGGAAGGTATTGGTGAACTCTGGAACTTCTTGGCCCCTCTCTTGCCGCAGTGTAGTATATCTCATGTACTGGTCCTCATAGTTGCCAACAGGGTAATACTGTTCATTTACCGCATCCACAAAAAAATCCCAATTGGGCTTGGCCCCATATATTCCAGACTCCTCTGAGGAACTTTTCTCCCAGTAAGTTTCCCACCAATGTTTGACATGGGGGATATCTTTAAGGAGCGTGAAGGTGATATTTTCCCTGAATTATGAACATAGAAATAACCTTCTAAAAGATTTAACCATTTGTCTAGGGAATCTGCATCTATCTAACATTCAAATACGGGAATATCAAAATTAACATGTACCTTGAAAGGAGAGGTGCTTCCAAAGTGGTTTTTTGATGAATATGCGCCTGTTGCTATCGACAGGAGTTGAAGGATGTGGCAAAAATTCTCCATCATTTCATCCCTCTATCGCGTGAGAGTTTTCTCAAGCAACAAATTGATAGGATCATCTGCTCCATCATTTTATTTTCTTCAACCATGGAGGGTTTCTAGGCATGCGAGAGCGATTGTCTTCAAGAGAGACAAGCTCGATACCCAACTTGCTATACTCGGACCTCGTCGGGGACATACACTGAAAAATGATCAAGAGGAGCCTACTCCAATACCACTGATCTGGATTATTTTCGGCACAAAATGAGAGCGGAGATATAATAAAGAAATGCACAGAGATATCACGTATATCCAATAATATAACAGAAATGTATTAGAGATGCAACCATAAACACAGAGATACAGTAATACACGATTTCTATTAATGAAAGAAATGTATACAGACTGTAAAAATATAGAGTTAAAGATTCACTAGAATGGTGGAAGCTTATCTCTGAGAAGAGATGTGATGGCTACTCGCATTCACAAGAAGACAATCATTACAATGAGGCTCCAAAGGCCTTTTTAACATAAGTAAAATCCAAAACCCTAACCCAAGAAGATGAAAAGGCAACAATTTTGTGGACCTCGTTTTGGGTAGTTTGGTGTATCAACTTCTCGAGGGCGTAACTTTGGCATACCATCTTTGTTTGGGGTGCACGATAGATCATTAGAGAGATCTATTTGAGGACTACAATAGCTGGCAAAAAATATCATGACAACATTTTGTGACCCAGACCATGCCCAAAAAACGTCGTTTAGGGCCTCAAAACGGCTCCGGAAGTTCAGGACCCGAAAAATTGCTAAAAATAGTAAATTACCAAAATTGTCAAAAAACAGTTTTGAGCCAGTTGGAAAAGGTGGGTGGCCACCGATTTCCACCTGGATCATCATTAAATGAAAGGGGGATAAAAATGCAAGCCTAAACTAGGTTTTAGATAACAAATGCTTGCTCAAATGCAAGATGGCACATAACAACCCTAGAATATTCAAGACATCAAGCCCTAAAGGGATACAAAACATGACAAAAATATAATAAATGGTGTCAAGGTGTATTCTAAGGGTGAAACATGAAAACTAAACCCTAGACATCAAGATAAAAAGGATGGAAATCGAGGGTAAGTCCTAATCTAACCATGAAATTGAGGGTTTCAAGGCAAGGTTCATTCAAGAAGAATACAAGATAACATGCAATATAACCACTTTGATAAAACATTTATTTAATACATTCAATAAATAACCATCCACAAAACTTGAAATAATGACCTAGACCTAGACCTAGACCTTGCCTTGCCTTGCCAAGCCATGCCATGCCTTTCCTTGCCATGCCATGCCGTGCCATGCCTTTCCTTTGCATGTTGTGCCTTTCCTTTCCTTCACTTTCCATGCCTTGTCTTTAATTTCCTTTCCATGCCATTGCCTTGCCTTTCTTTTCCATGCCATGCCATTTCCATGCCATTGTCATGCCATGCCATTGCTATTCCATGCCATTCCTTACCTTTCCATGCCATTCCTTTCCTTTCCATGCCATTCCATTTTCATTCCAAGCCAATAAATGATATTAACTAAGTTTAAACAAGTCAATGGGAAGTCCCAAACACCACAAATCAATAAGGAAACTATAGTTGTTATAAAACTTGTGACTAAGATGTTTAACTTAAGCAATATGACAAGTTATAGCAAGACAACTATAACAACCCTTAAAATAAGCAATCATGCAATGAAAGAGGACTAAAAATGCAAGCCTAAACTAGGGTTTAGATAACAAATGCTTGATGAAATGGAAGATGGCATATAACAACCCTAGAATATTGAAGACATCAAGCCCCAAAGAGCTGAAAATTATGACACAAATGTAATAAAAGGTGTCAAGGTGTATTCTAAGGGTGAAATATGACAATTAAACCATAGAAATAAAGATAACAAGGTTGGAAAACAAGCTTAAGTCCTAATCTAACAACAAAATTGAGGGTTTCAAGACGGTTGATTCAAGAAGAATACAATATAACATCCAATATCACCACTTTGATAAAAAATAATTATTTAATACATTCAAGAAATAACCATCAACGACTTAGAAAGGGAACTTACTAGGTAAATCAATGAGTTATAACTACACCTTGCCTTGCCTTGCCTTACCAAGCCATGTCTTTCCTTGCCATGCCAATCCATGTCTTTCCTTTCCATGCCATGCCTTGACTTGCAATCACTTTCCATGCCATGCCATGTCATGCCTCGTCTTGCATTTCCCTTCCATGCCATGCCATGTGTTTCCTTTCCATGCCATGCATTTCCTTACCTTTCCATGCCATACCTTTCTTTGCCTTTCCATGCCATGCCATGCCATTCCATGCCTTACCTTGCCTTACCATGGCATGCCATGCCTTTCCTTTCATTTCAAATCCATGCCTTTCGATGCCTTTCCATGCCTTTCCTTGCCATGCCTTGCCATGCCATGCCATGCCATGCCATGCCTTGCCTTTCCATGCCTTTCCATCCCGTCCCATGACTTTCCTTTCCTTCACTTTCGTTCCATGTCATGCCATGCCTTGCCTTGCCATGCCATGCCATGCCATGCCTTGCCTTTCCTTTATATGCCTTGCCTTTCCTTTCCAATCAATGCCTTGCCTTTCCATGCCATGCTAAGCGATGCATTTCCTTGCCATGGATTGGAAAGGAAAGACATGGCATGGAAAGGCAAGGCATGCTAAGGAAATTAATGGAAAGGCAAGGAATGGCATGGCATGCCAAGGAAAGGCATTGCATGGCTTGGAAAAGCATGGAATAAAAAACAAAAAACCTTAAAATATAAAACATAAATGATGAATCAACTTGAGAATATGATTTATCAAAATAAATTTTCAATATTAGAGACTATTTCCTAGTATCCCATGCCCACTTTGTAGCCTCCCATGATGAAACCATAGTGTCAAGAATGATATCACTTGAACAAATCCAGTATAATACTGACAAACCACATACTTTACCACTAAGAAAATTCACAATGCCAAATCCTTTACACTAATTTTATAAGTAATCGTGAGCAAAGTGATAGGATACCAAACACCAATGGAATCCCTAGTATCATTCTTTAGTATAAGCTTTATCAACCCCTAGTTGAGAAACTAAAAAAACTAACTAGTGGCAGAAATATTGGAGGCCAAAGAAAAAATGTCATACCCAATAGTATCCCACATGGCCTTATAAAACTCACAAGGAAACCCATCCATGCCTAGATATTTACCTTATTTATAGAAGAATAAGTAGAAAAGATCCCTTCCTTAGAAAATTATCCTTCTAACTTGTCCCTATCACAACAAGAAACCTTACAAGGGACCACACAGTAACAAGAATATTTAGAAACCACCACCCCATCCATCAAAACATAAGGAGAAAAAATATTTTATAAATGGATGATAAACATGAATCTAACCTCAATAGGATCCTTAGAAACAAATGCATTGGTGAATATTAACCTAATCACCCCTTCTACCATGCCCTTCTTCGTGAGAAATTCAAAATAAAACTTAGAGCCCTTATTCCCTAGCTAAATCCATTGAAGACAAGAGTGAACTTGAGAACTCCTAGATAAATATTCCTCATATCACCAAACTACCATCTCCAATGTCACAACCTCCTCTTGAAGAATCCCCTTGTGTAGATCCTATTCAATAAAGGTGCATACCTCCTCAAAATTCTAATGAGCCACCCACAAATCTTTATTTAGATTCATAAATAACATCCTACCAAAAACTCTAATGAGATTAGAAATACAACAACTATGACCTCCCATCAACTAATCCAACCTAGATCCCCATCTTGTTAAGTGGAAAGGTTCAACTCTCTTTGAACAATGACTTGGAATTCCTTCAACTACAAATGAGAGACATTCAAATTCAACAGTAAAGAAGGGGGGAAATCAACAAATTGTCCCAATGAAATTATAGTATAAATTGGAAAATGATTCAAAATATTCACATCTAAAATCACATCAATAGGATGAAGCTAGAAAAAGAAATTAAAATCCCCCCATGGCCTGTAGGATTTATCTACTAGAGCCTACACCCTATGCTATCCCTGCCAATAGTTAGACCACGTATACCAACCACCATAATCCAACCCCATTTGATTCTAATTAGTGTTGTAGCTCTGAAGATAATCTTTAAAAGAACACACATCATGCTTTTTAAAACCACTAGACACTAACCCTACACCCTCACATCTATCCTCTTCCCACTCCACCATATTGAAAAACACCCCAACAATTTACTCTACAATAGGATGAGATGAAGCCATCTAGTCCCAAAGCTTGCATTTCTCTGAGCTAGATTAGGAGCATAAATTACACATAAACCAACCACCCAATCCTGAATAAAAAGGGCAGCCTATAAATAATTATTATATAAATATAAATAATATGCAAATACATAACTATGCAAAGAGAAAGAGAGAAAAATTGACACACCTCCACTCCCTTGACAATGCTCTAATGTCCAAAAAGGATCATTCCAACTGTAGGTCATCCTATTATGAATTTTAAAACTAGTGGAATAAATGTTGGTGTTTTGTTCCACTTTTGCACGCATACTTATTAACGCTAGGGAGTTTATACCCAAGGTTCATCCACAGTTGACCAAAAAAACCCCCAAAGCATTGACATATCAATCCTCAGCCAAGGCCAAGGAAGGTCTCACCCAAGATGCAAAGAGGATCACAAAGACCATAAGGTCTTGTGTCAAGGATGAAGGAATAAACAAACCAGGATCCATCTAGGATGGAATTCACACATTCCATATTGAGTGGATTATTGTTATTAATAGGTAAAACAATACACACACATATCCAAATACCACATGATAGATGCACAATAGATCATAATTGTCACAACTTTATTATTCCTTTCATTCCATTCAACAAAAACATATAGTAAACAAATATATTCGACAACAATAGAGTCACACATCTCTTCTGATATAATTCCCCATAAATAAAACATGTCGCGGAATGCACATCCTTTTTAGATTCCTACATATGACGGACTCAGACTTATATTCAGAAGCATTACAACACTACAAAAAGGCTTAGAGTGAGATTGATTCTAACAACTCAATGGATCTCATCTTATCATCTAAATCTATATATGATGTTTCTATTTCCTTTTATAACTTTCTCTACTCGGGATCTCAACCTATTTATGCTCTTCTCCACTCGTTTAACTGACAAAATTCCTCACTCTTTTGGAACTTTCTTGTAGTCCACATAGCCTTCTGGAATCATCGCAATCCTAACTACCTCGTCATCTTGCCTTTTGTCAGCTCCACATTCCCTGTACTACTAGCATTAATCATTGGAAACTATTTCCCAATGATTCCTTTCTTGATTCCAGCATGCATCTTCTTGAGTTTTGGCACAACTATAAAACACTAGAACTAACACACGCTTGGTAGAATTCAAGCTAGGCATGCAATATCAAAACTCGGTCCAACCCACACTTTTTTTCTTTCTCTGCGTATTTCGATTAAGAGCATGTAAAACTCAGAATGGGCATGCATAAATTCATTTTTGCAGATGTGTGAAATGAACGCAAAACTTTGGGTTCCAACAAGCTCCCACCACTATTACTTGGCTCGTTCCTAAGCCAACAAATTCATGGAATGAATGCAAAATTTTTGAGTAAGAGTAAAACATTGTTTTTCTTGGGTTGCACAACCATAGGACTAATCCAATCAGACTCCTCTACAGGGACAATGGTCCCACATCCAACATCCGATCCAATTATTTGCGCACTTTTTCCTTATATTTGGGATTTAATCAATAAGGACTTCTCTTGATCATTTTGGCATCCATTTTGAGTTGAATCTTCATGGGCGCCAATGATCCTACAATGCATTTAATTTTAGAAAAGCTTCGGGGAAACAAGTCTTCATATTCCTTTAGGAGGTCAACAACTTGAGTGATTCTCTCCTTATCCCACTAGTCTCCAATGACGGCCATGTTGGGCGCTTCTTTAGTGACAATTTTGTGTTTCTTGGTTTTGATCAGGCCATTATAGTCTATGGGGGGAATCTCTGTTGCCTTACCCTTTAGTGCACACTCTCCTTGGGATTCTTCCAAAAATGTACAACCTCTTCTAGTTTTTCCATCGGATAGTGATAGGAGCAGACCACCCTGGGCGTGTCTTCCTTTGGATGCCGATGGAAAATAAAATCTCTAATCTAGTGGATCACCTCTCTTTGAGATGGATCTTTTGTTGTGAACATGAATCTGAAACAAAACTGGGAACTCACATGGGTTCACTCAACTGTTTACCTCCTGAGATCCTCCTAAATCTACCAGTTTCTAGGGACCATGTCCATCGTGTGGACAAACCGATGGACCCATTGGGCCCAAGGGATATTCTTAGAGGTCTAGTGTCTTTTATAAAAATAAATGTGTTTGCGAGGATCCTCAGTGCCCTTGTATCAGTTGGATAGTTCAAAATAAACTATGGGATGGAACTTAAACTTTATCAACCTAGCTACCTATGCCCAATTTAGAATATTCGGGTGAAGAGTCTCCCACCACTGCACAAGTGTCCCTCAAATCACTGCATCCATGACATGAAGCCTCTACTCTGTGGGGATGGTTTTCTCCATCTGTATTAGGAATGTCTCTATCATCCCTCTCCCATCAAACTATGGGGCATCACATAGCTTAGATTTGATCCAATGTACTGCTTTCCTTATCCTCGCACATCTGTGAGTGGAAAATTCATAGAGCTTGTTTTTCCACCTATCCATGGCATCCTCAAAATCCACATCGTAAGACGTGTCACTTCTCCAACTTAATTCCCCATCTAGGCTGGGGTTGATGCAAACCTCCCTGCACCCAATGATCTTGTAGATATTTTCAATAGCTAAGCTCCGCACATCCTATACACTAGCTCATTGTATCTATCTCCTTCATATAGATCCAAAGGTGTGACCACATGCAAGGTGTTTATTTCAAACGAAATTTTCCTCTTCTTTAAATTCAACACTGCATTATTATCAAAGGCCCAATCAATGCCAAATAAGGAAGAATATGGATCAGATTCATCCATAATCTCTATGAACTCAAAGTTATCCTTTGTTTTGACTCATATATTCACTTCCACTTGCTCCAGTCGGCCTATTGGGTATATCTTGTATTGATTTTCTAACCATATATGGATGGGTGACTAGATAATTTTTTGTTTTCCCATCACCTCCCAATATTTCTTCGGAAAAATATTCATTTCACAACCCAGATCCAACATGACACCATCCATGTGATAGCCACCAAGCTCTGTTGTCATCTTGAACTCTCAGTCAGTGTGATTTTCTTGCTTATCTGACATACATATCTTTTTGGAGGAGGAGTGGATATGGTTGCCTCCACTCCTTGTTCCCTCATGCAAGTAGCTAACATATGTGTCAACTTACTTGCAGCCTCTAGGTCATTCAGAAATCACAAACAACAACGCAAGAAAGAACTTACCTAGTCTTCGGGTTCTTTCTTACAACCCAAAGTCATGAAAGGATTATATGCGCGTTGCACGTTACAATTCCTCCATGTGTTGTTCTTCATCCACTTTCAACTCAACGCATCACAACTCATTATGTCTTCAATCTTCTTCCAATGACTATTGTGTCATGCAATGTATTTCTTTCTTCACATAAGCTTCCTCCAAAGATTGTTGTGTCACACACTGTAATTCTTCATGGCCATGAGCCTATTCTAGTGACCTATGTGTCGCTCATTGTACCTCTTTGTGGATCTGAGCTTCCTCTGACGACCTTTGTGTCACCCTCTGCACCTATTCTTGGATTTGTTCCTCCTCAAGTGACATCTGAGTCATGCGCTACAAATCCCCCCACTATTTATTCTTCCACTTCTCTTTGTGCATCACATAGGAACTGTTTTAGCTAGGAAGCATCAAACTTTGTGAGGGGGGGATGCGATTCCTTCCTTATTTTCCCCTATGGATTCTGACCTCAGCCTTCACCATTCTCGAATTTTGCTCCTATATTCGATCCTTGAGTTACTACCCAGACATCAACCTCCACATTCTTCTTCTTATTGTTTTGTCTCTTTGCATTAACGATGTTTCAATTGTCCTTATTGGCTTCCCACTTTTTCAACAAGTTAGGAAAGTCTTCAGTGACATGCTTAGGGTTGTAGTAGTATGCACAAATCACGTGCATTTTGGTACAAAACCTTGAGACATTACCAATTTCTTAACAAATGGAATAAGTGGGGGTTCTGCCTCCCCCTCCACCACATCCTCGGTTGTGACCATGCCCATATCCACTCCAAGGACTACCTTGGTATCTTCCTCTTTCAACACCACCATCCTCACCAACCTTCTACTCTTATTGTACCTAGAATGCATCACGGGTATTATCTTGCATCACCTGGAGTGAGAGGCAGTTATTGACATCATGCCCCACAGATTTATAGAACTCATAGAATGGATTATGGCTCGACGTTTGGTACTGATAAAAAGTTGGGAAGTGGGGTGGTACATGGCCCCACTATCTACATATATCACACCATTTCATTTGTCTATATGGAAATGGACTCAGTGCATCCTTCACCACATAATTTGAAAGCACAGGGCACTCATCCATACGATGCCCCTCAGCGTGGAATGTGGTACACCAAACATGCTCACGCACAATCTTCTTCTTCACCATATCTTGCAACCGCGTCATTAGGTTGTCCAGTTGTGATTGCACCTGTGTCAAACCCATCGACGTCTCTTCTCCTCTTGGTGTATCTTTGAGGTGCATTGCATTTCCTACTGCCTCCACTTGATCCATCACCTTCCATTGGGGGAGAAAAACACATATATAGGGAAGTAACCCCGCAATAAACTACTCTCTTTGTTGGACGTCCTAGATTTGGAATGTCATCCTATCTAATCAAATCTTAAATTGCTGGTCATAATCCCACATGGTCTCTCCTTCCTTCTATTTCATCTCCCTTATCTCTGTGATACATTGATACTTTGACTTAGGTTTCTGGAATTCCATAAGAAGATATTTCTTAATCTCCATCACGGACCTCATGTATCCCATTGATGCAATGGACTTGTACTTCATGTACCATGTCAAGGTTTTGTCTGTGAATGTGGTCTCCAGCTACATGATCTTTGTTTCTTCATATGTGATCCTCTTGACAGACCAGATTGCTTCACACGTGAACCAATGTTGTTTCGCATCATCCTTACTCATTTTGTGAACCACGAGTAACCTCGGAGTGTTATCCTGATTCACCATCATCACTCTCAAACCAATACTGATAATCTCACCATTGGTTGTTAAACTTCTTGATACTGATACTCTTCTAGGTGAAGTGGCACTGGCTTCTCCTTATTCTTCACTTTCCTCTTCTCTTCTTCCTTCTTCTACTTGTTCTCCAACTCGAATCACTTCATTATCTGTTCTTCTTTCTTCTTTATTACAAATGTTCAAGGTGGGTGGTTCAAAGGGGGGGTAAGGCCATCTCCTTCAAAAATTTCTTGTGAGGGGACCTATAGAGTTTCCTACTTACAGTCGTGCAAAACCATCTACTATCACTAATTCATCTCCCCCACCATTAGGGAAGCCTCCATCTTCCTCCAGTATTTTGCGCTCGATCTTCCTCTTTTATCAATGCACCAATAGTTTTCACTTCATCTTCATTTAATGTTGAGGCACTCCAAAATAGTCAAGGGGTGCAAAATTCGTCACCTATGCCCTTAATACTACCACCACCAGCACTACTGCTACTAGTATCCCCACTAGACACCCTATTGGCCTCAATTCCATGCCTCTTCATGGGCATATCCTCATTTGTGCTCCTCTTCAACACAACATACTCTTCTTCACTACCATATGGTGCATATTTTTTCTCTTAAGCTTGGGCCCGACCCTTCATCGTGTGACCTTGGCGAACTCTTTTCCATTTACCTTCTCTTATTTCATTCTTAGCTCAACTCTTCTTGCATATATCTCATACTATATTTCTCCTCTGCTCCTTTGGGTCCAATCCATTCCTCACCTCATATCAACAATTTATGGATCCTTCTCCATGAACCCATTTCCTCTCTCAATTTCCCCCATCCTTGCAACCCCCCCCCATAGTGCTAGGGGATTTTACTTGGCCATTCTATCGGGCATTTTTCCATGAACAACATATTTATCTAGAGTGGAATCTCTTATAACATTCATTTCATTGGACCTTATGTGAACTTTCTTTCGGCCTCGTTGAAAGAATCAATGTACTCCACATCAAATTCAACAATATAGCCTTATTTTACTCGAGAAAACAATAATTCAATAGCCTGAGTCCACTTATTATCCAACACTTTGAATCTCTCAAGCATGGATTGATCCCAAACCACTGGTTCTAAAGGCCAAATGGTAGAATTTGTAGTATTTTTCCTTTTGTATCCATTCAAACAACAAACAAGGGAATTCAATAAGGAAATTCTCATGCATATCAGTGTAAAGATAGTCATATTTCCATCTCTTCACATTCATTCGCAGCCATCGAGTTTCTCACACAAAAAAATCATACTTTTTTACAGTTAGCGAGTCTTGAATTTACTCCCGGGATGGATACCACCACATCTCTTTTCTTCATCATTCCCTACAAGAACTTTAGGTCTCGACAATGGAACCATTTGTTGGCATTTTGTTCCATGCTTGCATGCGTCCTTCTCAACGCTGGGGATTTTGGACCCAGGGTTCATCTAGAGTTGGCCAACAAAAACCTTAGAGCATCAACATATAAATCCTTTGCCAAGGATGAGGAAGGTCTCAACTAAGATGCAGAGAGGATCAATGCATATAGATTCTTAAGAAAAATAAAAATTAATCAATGGCTCATTCACATAGTACATAGAGATTTATACCGGAAACCCTCAACCGGGAAAACCTTTCTTATATTCATTATATTGAATTTCACCATTCACCATACAATATATACACAATGTTTTTAGGTATTTCGTAGATACAAAAACCCTAATCCCTTAATACAGGATTAATTTGCAAAACCGCTAAAAATAGCAAAAATTGCCCAAAAAAATTTTTGGGGGCCCTACCCCGAACACTGCACGTAACCAGGGGGGGGCATACCTACCCCGCCCCCCAAGGAAAGTGCCTGGCACACACGACACAAAGATCACTACTAGAGGGATCGTCAGACGTAGTTGTCATATCTGACACGCCCACACATACACATGCAAATAATATAACACATGCCCAACAACCATAAGGTCCTCTGTCAGGGATGAACGACTAAACAAACCATGATCCATCTGGGATGGCATTCACACATTCCATATCCAGTCGATTATTGCTATTAATAGGTAAAACATTACACACTCATTTCCAAATAACACATGACAGATGCACGATAGATCAAAACTATCCCAACTTTATTATTCCTTTCATTCCATTCAACACAACATACAATAAATAAACTATATTCGACAACAACAGATTCACACATTTCTTATGATACAGTTCCCCCAAAATAAAACATATTGCGCAATGCACATCCTTTTTAGACTTCATACATATGATAGAATCATACTTATAATTAGAAGCATTACCACATTACAAAAAGCCTTAGAGTGAGCTTGATTCTAACAACTCAATGGATCTCATATAAGCATCTAACTCTTCTGGATATTGAGACATCTGATTGAAACAAATAGCACCTCAGGAACCTAAAGCTATACCAACAAAAGCTGAACCATTACCTGCACCAACACCAATAACATAAGATCTAGACCAATGTCAACACTATCGACTAAATGACTTCTATATCTCAAAATGTCGCCATTTCTAAGACCTAAATTAGAGGAAATAGAGGTGCCACCACTACTTGGACCATTGGAAGAAGGAGGATATGGAACATTACCTTATCCCGCTCCTTCACCTAGGTGCGAATTTCAATGACAATCTTTAATTAGGTGAACTTGACCTTGAAATGAAAAATGCACATTTGGAATATTCAGGTAGAGAACGTTCTCTTAAAGAACACCATCAACTGTATATATAAATACAAAATGAGGGAGCTTGAGTTTGAGAATCAGTTCCACACACTCCTAAGGATTCATCCTAAAAGATTTCCAACGACCATATAGACTAAGAAACTTATCAAATCAATGAGAAAATAGGTCAACTAATGGATGCAAATTGGTTGGAAGGGTTTCAAATCCACCTTCCAAAATTAAACATAAGTGAGACTACCAAAGATACCCCATGTACCAAATTGTAACTCATGGTAAGCTATAACATCATAGTTGAATAAAAGGCAAAAATACTTTGATGACAACCCCGAGTAGCAATTCAAGGAAATCCCTCTTGCCTTCTAGTTTAGGAAACACTACCATTCGAAACATACCCCATAAGGCATCTTATGAAGGAAAAACAAAATCAACCCCTTGGTCTCAAAATGCATACACCCATGAAAATATTATTTATTATCTACAAGGAAAAAAATAAAGTCATATGATTTTAAAAATGGCTTGGGAATTGTAGAAGTAGAAAAATGACACGTAACCTCAACTTCCTATCCCTATAAAGCCACTCCAGTTTCCTTGGAATTCTCATCATAAAAAACTTTAGCTTCTTCAATGCCCTCAATGGCAAGAACAATGAACTAATTGATGGGACAAGCCCCACTTTAGAGGAGAGTTCTCCCAACTCAATAGTGAGTAGCCACATCCTCCAAATCTTGACTAAGACTCATCATGAAATTGTCCTCTCTCATGACCGCTTTTCCTTTAGATGAAAGAGGAGTGAAGCCTTCAAGGTGCTAGGAGTAAAGATGCTACATAATTTATCATTCAAAGAGTGCACCATTGCATTCATCGAACCTTCATCAATATATATATTCAAGGCAATATGCTCCAATAGAGCACTCGCACTAGATTTATCACATTGTTGGTAATCATTGTCCCTACCCTTTGTAAAACTCTATATCATAAATCTAAAAAATTGTTTCACTTCAAAACCCTTAACCCACTATATCCAAATCAAATCGGATTTGTGATAATAGTTAACAAGACAAAGCATGTTTATTATGTCGAAAGGTGTATACTTATTGGCAATGGGCACGATTAATGACCTTTTAATCTAAAATTTTAATCTAATATCTAACAATTGAAGATGCTGGCATATTCTTAGTCGTTCTCCCAAATCAATGAATGTGATTTACTCTTTATAACTTCCTTGTATTTTTTAATGCATCCGTTAACCTGTTTACTTTTTAACATTTACCTAATCATCTTAAGAAATTACTCTCAGCGGTCCGTCCATGCGTCTCAGCGATCTGCGCATTTCATATTCGATCGCTGACCGACCCACCAAGCATTTCATTTTCGAGCGTGGATATCTTTCGGCGTTATCAGCCGATACCTTTCGGCGTTCTCAGCCGCGAGTTAGCGGCTGTGCTAGTACATATATCTGTGGGGAATGCGGTATGCAACAACTCTTGTGGCGAGTTTTAACTGAATGAAGAAATGCGGAGATATGCAAAGGCGACGACGTCGTCACAGGCAGACCCCACGGACCAGCCTTTCGGTTGTGGCCGTTTAACAGTCGCACTCTGCCACTGTCTCTTTGTGGTGTATATCCTTTCCTTTCATTTTTGCTTTATGCTGGTTGTTTTTCTTCTTCTCGCAAACCTCCACATCAAGCTAAGGAAAGGGAATAATAAGACTGAGCACAGGTGGGATAACTGTCTTTTATTGAGATAGATCGTTCAGGTGGAACCACAAACGAGCCAACGAAAATTGTGCAAGAATGGGAGGGAAAGGAAAAGTGTTATCCACTAACCTTATGTGTCATCCAAATAGAAAAAGCATTAAATATCCACTAACCTTATGTCTCATCCAAGTAGAAAAAGTATTGACTCATCCAAGTAGAAAAAGTACTGGGTGGCTTTAATGCATTAAAAAAAAAAATATTGAGCGGCTTTAATGCTTTTATTTTTTCACTTTTCGATGGGAATACATCTATACCAAAGGGTAGAACAATTACCTCTTATCTTGCTGCAATTGAAGCTTTATCTTTAAGGTTACTTCAAGGAGAAGAGAAGCATACAGAAATGTAAGGAATATCGCATATTCACAGCAAGTTTATTAATGGATATTATGTGGCCTTCATATCCATAAAAAGCGAAGGAGAAGTCCACCATGAGGTGAGAAGTTTGGTAAACAAAGATTTTTTTTAATATTAGTATGTTTAATATAATCAATTTATAATTTATTGAATTTAGTTAAGATAGTTGCAAGGAATGATCGTTATTTTTGGTTTCTTAATTTAATTCCCTTAAATAAATCCATAACTAGTATATTGTTTTAATGAATTCAAACCTATAAAACAATAAATATATGGAAATACATATTAAAACAATTTATATATTAAACTATATATTTATTATATTTATGTTTATATTAATCATAGTATTAGCATAAAAAATATCTTGAAAGATTTCATTTTCATATTTTCATTTGATTTTCAACCATTTAATTAATAGTAAGTGGTTCTAGTAAAACTATTGAAGATCATTTTTTTTCTTTTCTCCTTGATAATGTGAGATTTGTGAAAACAAATTCCACAATAAACAAGTTGTATTTTTGTAATTAAGGTGAGGAGGTTGTTAAAAAACATTGGTTCATAGACTTCTCTTTTGTTTATATAGAACTTTTTTGTGCATTTCTTTAAATTGCTTTGAAAAAGTACAACACTATAATGTTATGGTGGTCAATATCACTTGTCTTAAATTAGTTTGTTTCATCTCTTCAATATTGATATAGTGTATAATTTATTCCATAATAATGTTATGCATTGATATAAAAAATAAAATGTCCATTATATTCATACTTTCAAAATAAAAAATTACAATTTCTTGATAGAAAAGAAAAAGATTGGGAAATTACACAACTAAATTAGGATATGTAGTCAAAAATGAAAAAGGAAGCAACAATGGATAACAAATGGTAATGGGGCAATTGGAATTTTGGATTTCCTCTCAATATTTATTGTTCTAATAAAATCTTTACCTAGAATAATGGTTTAAAAAAACTTGCATGGGACAACATGGTGTATAATGTTTTAAAAAGTTGGAGAAATTGTAAAACCATTTATTTGTACATTTTCCATATGCAAAAGAGGTATGTGATGAAGCAATAAAATTTACACTTTTGGAATTGAAATTCACAACTTCAAAATTGAAATTCACACTTTTGGGATTGCAATTTTCACTTTTGGAATCCAAATTGACACTTTTGGAATCAAAATTCACACTTTCGAAATGGAAATTTACACTTTCTTAAATTAGATTTTTCCTTATTATTTCAAATTTAATGAAATTGGAATATTTTGAAGGCCATTTTTGTTATTATCCCAATTCTCCCTATCAAGTTCTAGATGCTATTTCACCTATAGCCAATTTGTACCAACAAAAGGAGGAACATTATGTTTCCTCTTTTATCTAACAACTCGCACAAGTACATTTCCAAGTAGCTGCAACAATGACCACCTCCCATCAATGATATAAGACTTTTTAGGACTGCCATCAATTTCTAGTCACATTTCAAGTGTGTGATTGTGTTTTATTACAAGTGAACAAGTAGTGTTTCAAGGGTAAAATGCACCAAAAAAACAAATTGTTGCATTATAGGCCCTATATGATCTTGCAACATCCTAATGAAATCATGTTTCATTTGAACTTATCCACTCAACCTATATGGTATTCACAATCAACTTTTTAAACATAGTTACCCAAATAATAGACAAAGAGGAGATACTTTCAATATAAACATGAAGGGAATGATAAGATGCATATATTTAATATAGTGGGATGTGTTTCCTTAATCTATCCATTAATAAATATAAACATTTTGAGCTTTAAGTATATGCATTTATGTTCCTTAGTTAATTATGACTATGTTAATATCAATTCGTTTAGTTATTTTTGAGTTTATCAAGTCCTTTATTTTAATTATCTATTTGAATCATCTATTTAAACCATTTGTGGTCAATTTTCATGCCCTACCCTGTTTATATTATTATTTATTTATATATTTAATAATAATATGAGACCTCATATTATTATTAAATATATAAATAAATAATATGGGGCATGATGATAATACAAGAGTTATTTTTTGTTACCTCAAATTTTATCCTTTTCATTATGGAATTTATTTCTAGAAATTAATTATGAAGATAAATGAGTTCCTTGTCACTAAGATTATTAACATTCACTTTACATGTATCACATCAACTTGTATTGATATTCTTGTTGTTGTTGACACCAATTCATCATATCATGCATTAATTAGTTGGTCTAGAAGCATTGTGTTTTGAGATTACCTATACAACCCTTGGGATACAAGTTGCAAGGGATTTAAAGTTCCCCAATGAGAAAATCTCAAACTACAAATTGAACGAGACTTGAAATTCTATGGTGAAATTTTGAGTATTCGTCTTTAGAGGAATTCATGCTGTAATAATAATAAAAAGAATAATATACATAAACTTGAAGAAAATTTACTAGTGTCATTATCGTCAAAAAAATATAATTAACATAGATAAAATTCCAGACAAAACAATTTTAGTACAAGACTAGATAAGGTGATAGGGAGGGAGTAATTTGAAAGTAGCCCACCTCAATAACACAAATAATAACCAAAAATGGTTCTGATTGTTAACAATGGTCACCACATTATGTATTATAATAGTATAGTTTGAAATTATAGTGTTGATTGAAGCTAATTCATGATATTATGCTAAATTAACCTAGAATTTTTATGTTTGTTTACATTCACATAAAAATTGAATCATAAGTTGGATGAAACTTGATGTTTCCTAAAGAATTTTTGGAGATTTACTTATGGGAAGTAATTTTGATCACATAAATAAAATAATGTAGTCAAAACAGTTGTAAAAACATAAATAAGGTGAAGGAGACTGAGGTGGAAGTGGTCACTATGACGAGGAGGGGTAGACCAATGTTTAACAAGGTTGAGCGTAAATAATTGCAAATAAGATAATGGAAAGGGTTATGTTACAATAAATAACCTCTTGCCAAGGGCCAACTTGGAGCTAAAGAAATTAAATGAAGAACATAAGAACTATGTCTTTTGAAGCTATTCACTGAATTGTATAATAATCCAAAATGTCGTAAATGAAAACAATATACAAACAGCTGCACAAGAATCAAATTCTCACCATCAAACATTGATATTCATTCAATTATCACTCAAGTATAGAACACAATCTTATGTAATGTCATATATTGAACGAACAAAAAAAATAATGGGGCTCCCAAGACAAGACACAAGGAAAGAAGACCAAACACTAAATGAAACACAAGGAAAACACCATGTGGAATGAGAAGAACACAAATCCAAACAACAAGGTGGAAACAATGAAACCATAAAGGGGGCGCTTGGTAAAAAACAACAAAATTTTCAAATAAGAAGAGGTTTGACCCACCACTTAGATTTTCCTAAATTACTTGAAAACCTAAAATGGCAAGCCCATATTTGCATAAGAAAGAAGTGAGGAGACCAAATAAATTAGGAGTTTCTTACTTCCTTGTGATGAGTGGTATGGAATAAAAAAACTACCATCTTTACACCTACGAAAATTTTGGGGTTGCCAAAGAAAGCTACAAGGAAAGAAGACCAAACATGAAACATAAGGAGAACACCATGTAAAATGTGAAGAAAAAGAGGAAGGTGAACAACAGGGAGGGGATAATGTAACCACAAGGGAATTCTTGGTAAAAATATTACAAAATTGTCAAATAAAGAGAGGCCTTGGTCACACATTAAATTTTTTTAAGTGGCTTGTAAGCATAAACATGTGGACCTACCCATGCACAATGAATAAGTGAGAAGACCAAACAAATTTGTGTTTTTTAGCTTCTTTGATATGAGTGGCATGGAAAAAATGAGGTTCCATCCATACACCCAATAAAAACATGGGTTTTTTAACACATTCCATAATGCAAGAAGACTAAACGCTAAATGAAACACAAGACAAACAACATGAAAAATGAGAAGAGGAAGATGGAGAAAATATAACAAGGAAGCAATTGGTAAAAATATAACAAAATTGTCAACCAAGGAGAAAACATAGTTATCCATTTGATGAGAACTATGACCTGAAAGTGAGAACTCTAGCTCTCATATTTTTGGATCAAAAACACCAAAAGAAACCTTCAAATCGAAAAGTGGCGCTACTATCGCTTTTTTCCCGTGGTTAAAATTGGCACCTTTTAAATAAATTTTGTTTTGATATTTAGTTTTTTTTTAAATAAGATTTTTTAATATGTATTTTAAAAAATAATTTTTATTTTCACAAGTGATCAGATTAGCCATAGTCTTGTCAATAGATCGTCGACGTTTCGGATCCAAATCAGGATCCATATTCAGGACATGAAGCCTGGATTTAAAATGAAGAGAAGATATGGTATTAAATAATAAATTTGAAAGGAGACCTGGGTGTCAGCTATGTTCATTTAGAAAATTTTAATCTTGATTTAATCTTTTTTAGGGTTTCATTTTAAATCCAGGCTTCATGTCCTGAAGATGGATCCGGATTTGGATCTGAAACGTCGACGATCTATTGAAAAGACTGTGGCTAATCCGATCACTTCTGAAAATCCAAACCACAAAAATCTCATTAATCAATTTTTATTTTATTTTATTTTCATTTAAAAAAAATATTTTTTTCTTAGTTTTGCATTTTTAGGCCCTAAACAAAAAGAGTGTTTAGTGTGGGTAGCATCATGTTTTCATTTTGGTGTTAATTTTTAGGTTTTGGATCATACTCACATTGATTTTCAAGGTCAATATATCTAACAGGTTGTTATTTTAGCATCGAAATAAAAAAACAGGTGCTACTAGCAACACCACTTTTTAATTCACTGATTGATTTCGATATTTTTGTTTGTGATGGTACTAGTTTTCAAGGACATGATTTAGAACAAGTTGTAATTTTAACCCTAAAAAATGGGGTTGTTACTAGTAGAACCCCTTTCATTTTGGGGGTTGATTTAAGGATTTTTGTTTGAAACATTACATATCATAGTGTAGTTTTTTTGTAATTTTAACCTTGAAAAGAAATCGGTGCTAGTGGTAGCACCACTTTTTGAAATGAGGATAAAAATAACCACGAAATGAAACCTCTAAAAAATCAAGAACTTTCGAGAGTTCTTGTCAATTTAATAATTGTGCTAGGATTATTCATCACCACTTAACATTTTTTAGACAACTTGCAAGCCCAAATTGACAAGCATGCCTACGCATAAGGAAGAAAAGTGGAGACCAAATGAATTTGGGGTTTTGAACTTCCTTGATATGAGTAGAATGGAATAAATGACCTGCCATCCTTACACCTACTAAAAACATGGAATTTCCAATATAATCCATAAGGAAAGAAGACCAAACACTAAACAAAACATAAGGAAAACACCATCTATAATGAGAAGAGGAAGATGAATATGAACAACAAGGTGGAGGAAACGAAACCACAAGTGAGAGATTCCTAAAAAGATAACAAAATTGTGAAATAAGGAGAGGACTTGGTCACCACTTAAATTTTTTTATATGGCTTGAAATCCCACACATGCACAAGGAAGAAGGAGACAAAAAGAATTTGGAGTTTTCCACTTGCTTTAGATGAGTGGCAAGGAATAAATGATATACCATCCTTATACCTACTAAAACGATAGGTTTTCTAATAAAAGACACCATGTAATAATCCTAAACACTAAATGAAACATAAGGAAAACACCATGAAGAAGAAGAAAATGAATATGAAGGTGAAAAAGAAGGAAAATGCAACAAAATACAAGGGAGCACTTGGGAAAAGACAACAAAATTGTAAATAAGGAGAGTTATTGATCACCACTTATCTTTCTTCATATGACCTTCAAGCTCAAATTGGAAATCCCACCAATACATAAGGAATAAGTGAGGAGAAAAGTAGCATGGAATAAATGATCTTCCATCCTTACACTACCAAAAACATGGGGTTCCTAAACAGAAACATAAGGAAATAAGACCAAACACTAAACAAGATATGTTGTCTATGGAAACAAACTAACCAAAGAGTTTTAGAGTCTTTTGGATGGCCACAAGTGAATTCACTTTCAAATATTCAAGAGGTAAGTTGGTTGTTCACTCTTAAATTGAGATTCAAGGTAACAATTACACAATTCATATTCATAAAAGAAAATGATAGTATAGTCCATCCCTTAATCTATATTGATATTCCTCTGAATTATTGTCTAATTAAAGGACACATGTAATTTTATTTATTTATTTATGGTTATAGTTATACACATCTCTAACTTATAACTTCAGTTCAACATTATATGGAATAAAAGAATAAAGTCATCTAAATACCTATGTATGAGATGCCTCAGTCGCACATGTTGCTACATCAATTCTACGAGAATATGTACCTTACCAATTGGATGTAGGTGTATCCTACATGCCAAAAAAAATGGTTACAAATACTTATTGATGGTAAAATATCATAAGGATAAAATAACAACATCATAAGGATAAAATATCCCCCTATGTTTTTACAGAGGTGGTACTCCTTTGTTTATTTCTTGAAATATATAGCTTGATATTCTATGAAGAAACAGAGGAATGCTAAATAGTAATCCTCAATCTTTATTCCTTGAAATAAAATACAGAGATAATATTTGAATATAAAAGAACATTCACATAAATAATTCCTTAGAGAAGAACTAGGAATATTTCAAAGACTGAAATAATATATATACAGAGTATTATACAACAATAAAGAAACCATAATATGAAAACAAGACATTCCTCACATCTATCACAACATAATAAAATGTGGTCGCATTGATGAGGTAGAAAGATAAAATTCCTTAATTGTACATAACTTTAAAGAATTTTTCCATTCATAACAAAAGTGAATATGATAGGTGCACTTCAAAAATATCATGCTCATAAACTCACAGTTTGAGAAATCTTTAAAGTTACACCCCAAAGTATTTCTCTTGGGAGATCAAAATAAATAGTATATTTTACAAATAAATAAAAGGTTTTTTTTGTCTAAATGGACTAGGATGGGGCTCCAGTGGACCATAAAAGAAAATTTAATAGGGATGGACCTGAAAGAAGAAAAAAGAGACGGTCATATATCGATTATGGGTTCTCATAAAATTGAAATTACACAACTATATTATTTCTCAACGAGAAGTATAAAGAATAGGAAACTATGAAAGGTTGTCAGTTTACTTATTGTGATAGATCTCTATTTTCTATTTGCATGTTGAGGTTCCTTTTGTAATCTCCTTGGCTAGAATTTTGTGACTGGTTGCAACTAACTCTTCTTGATTTAGTTCCATTATTTTAATTAAGATATTTTTTAACCAATTTTAACTATAATATCTTATTGGCACAATAGTTATTTCTTTCCTTACTATTATGTCAAATAATGCACTTTCTATATCTCTAAAGTCCATTGAAAGTTGGTCTAGTGTATCTTCAATATTTTTTTATTTTTTTTACATAACTAACCCACCAACTTTCCACTTCTAATTCTGAGTACTCGATCATGCTATTAAATCTCCCAGCTGATGTAGTTTTCAGTAATTCCAACTTTTCTTCAAATTTTTCCTTTGATATAAGAATATAATTTAATATTAATTTTGGGTATTCAACTTCTTTGGTTGTTCTAGCTAAATCCAAATCAATTAATTTTATATACAAATCTCCACTTTTGACACAGTTATAGTGTCACAATCGACCAATATTTATTTTAAACACTTTGTTCCTTTTATTGAGCATGCTTCAAGTCGCTTTATGTGGACTATAGAAGGAAAATACTCTTCTTTTCTTCTGAACTCATTCATTAAAAAAGGTAGAAACAAAATCTTTATATAATTCCTCGTCATTATCCATATCAGTTTGAAGGTATTTCTCGAATTTGTTGTTCTTGATCCCAAATAAACAAAACTATTCACCAATCTCCTTGCCTTGATAATAAGAGACATTATTTTCTTGATGTTTTCTCCAACGTACCTTCTGACAAAAGCAAGTAGGCTCGATGTTCCTCTTGATCTCGAACTGGATTCTAGTGTTCCATAATGTTAAGAAATAAAATAATCTGACCCCAAACACTTAGTCACAAATCAGATTTCAACCTCCAATAAAATCAATAATAATGCATTAATTAAATCAACATTATATTGTACTTTATGAGCATATATACATTGACTAAGAAATATGAAACTTATCAATGGAAAATAAATGAAAAGTGAACCAAAGTCAAACACATTTGGCATGAGAAAATTTCTGGGCAAGGCCCTTGGAAAAACCCATAAGGGGAAAACCAATCAAAGAGATTTTCTTCTTATTGAGATCATAGGAAACAAATTGAGTTACAATAGCAAGAATATTTCAGAAAAATGATTCAATACTTAACTCAATCTCCTAGCACAATGTCCTTCTTCTCGAAAATAGTGCCAACAATCTTTCTTAAAAAAAACGTGCATCTGCTATACAACTTGTATGCCCCTATACAATCAACACAATATCCAAAACTGCCTCGAACTATGTGCCTGAGAGATGTTGTTATGTATATTACACTGCTATACAGATTTTACAACAACAAAACCACCTAAAAAATTGCGTCAAAGATTTCCTCATTTCAGTGCTTGTATCCTTGTTGTATGACCTATATTAACTATTGTACAACCTCCCTATAGTAGTTGTACAGACTTATTTAAAGATGAAATTTTCTCCTTGGAATGCATGCCTATCCTCTCCTAGGGATGCGTTCCAACACCCTTTACTGCTAATGCTTTTCCTCAGCTCAAGAATCCTCTTGGAATTCACGGCTCTTCACCTTCCCTCCAAGTTCTCCTCAAAAAGTGCACCCTCCCTCTGTCAAATGTTTCCTTCGTGCATTTTAATGTGTAACTTCCCTAACCCTTGGTCTACCAAAGAGAGGGATGATCAATATCATATCTTTCCCTCTTGAGATCAATGATCATGACTTAATCGTTCATTAAGTTCAGTTCACTTAAGTCATTTAAGTGACCCACATACCCATAAAGTAACTTTTACACATTAAAATAAAAAGGCTCAACTTGAATTTATAAAACCACTTTATAACGTCACTTTATAAAAATATATATATAAAGTCACTTCAGAGAGAAATTTTCCCAGTCTCTTATACATTCTAGGCATCACCAATGCATAAGTACCTCCTAGCTACAAAATATAACACTCCCTCTTAGTGAGGGAATTGATTTTGGTACCTCAACCAGAATCTGTCTCTAGCTCCATCATCTCATATGTTGTTGTAGTTTCTCCCTCTGAACTAGAAGCCTATGCTCCCACTGCACTGGAAGCCTCTCCTGCTACCTCCACTTATCTATGAACTGAGGACATGCTCCTATGAGTCTCCACACTCTCCTGAGCATCCATCTGTGTCAACTCATACTTGTTGAGTCCTCTGAGAGTATGATCTGAAAATAGAAGGATGACTTGTTATGCTATGAAAGCACCCCTACTTCATTAAAATAAACTTTATAGGACCTTGCTTCATGTGTATAAATATGCAAGATAAACTTATGTGTTAAGATCATGCTTCTTCCTTTAAATGTTTATGTATGAGGAAATGTTCTTGTAAATGGTTAAATATGTACTTCAAATAAATACACAGCAACAATAATTGCAGTAAATAAACCATCAAACTCATAACAAGAACAAGCTGATAAAGGAGTTCACCCCCCTCCGGGCTACATCTCCTTGAGCCTCCATCAATGGACTTGGCTCTCTGGGATTAATTTGTCAAAAGTTATTTTACAAGATGCTTCTCAACTCCAATGGAAAAACAGACTATACCATTGGGATCAGAACACATAAAACCCCAAAAATGATTAATAGAACTCTGAAAATGGATCATGGCTCATCCGGGCATGACCTCTTCTACATGTGGCCATAAGCTTCCCTGAGCTTCTCTTTGGAAAAAACACCTGTAAAATTTCTCAACAGCCTCTGAAACCTATCCCAATGTGTTCAGAGCATAATAATTAGCCAAACATGTTTATTCAATCACAGAAAACAAACATAGGCTCACCAATCCATGTCCTCAAGTAATGCGGGCTTCAAGCTCCCTGGAGCTTGCTGAAACTTCAATGGTGAAAAACTTGCAGAATAAGTCTTCAAATGGATTTGATAACAGCACCAATGGATCCATCACGTCCAAAAACCCCTAGCTGGGCTTTTACAACACCTCAATCGGACAAAAGATGAAGAAGTTAGGCCTCCTCCATTTTCCTCCTTCAACCTTGCTGAAAATGGTTCTACAAAATGCACCTTTGTGTGCATGAACCCGACACACACACAATATATAGCGTAAAAACTTGGCACCGGGCGCACCCGCGCCAACGGTGCAAACCGTAGGACGGTTAGGGCACCTTTAGCCCCTAACCGCCTAGCACATGGGCGTGTGAATGGTCATGTGACCGCGCGCACTTGGCAAAAGGTCTAAACGACATAACTGTTCCAACTCCCGCGCACTAGGGTCATATGAAAAAGGCATATAACCGTGGCTTAATAAACATAAACCATATAAAAACAAACCCGCGCTCCATTCCGCGTAGCACATGGTCATATCACTGCAAATGTGACCGGGGCTTCGTTTAAAATACCTCCTGCGCGCGCCCAATGTACTATGACTGGTCACATGGCGTAACACCAATAGACCACGGGCCATTTAAATCACCCCGCGCGCCATTAAACATAGAGTCATATGTAATACCATAGAACCGGGCTTCGAATGAAATACACTCTCGCGCGCGCGCCATCTCCGGAGGGTCGAGTCATATGCAACGAGGGTGTGACCGGGGGCTGGGGCTTAGCCCCAGCCCTAACCCCACGCCAAAAATTAAACCATTCAACACATATAAATATTTCAATGTATGGTTATTAAAACCAATAGTGTGGCGCGTTGGCGGGCTTACCTTTGTTAAATCTTTGTGTAGTGTGGAGAGGTCTGGGGGTCGAACCCCACGGACCCATAATTTTTTTAATAAACCAATCAATCGACCTTAGCCAATAAATGGGCGCCACGTGGCCGCCCATGACTGGGCCACGTGGTACCATACTATTGCTCAATAGATGCCACGTGTCGAAACCACATTCATCCAAATTCTAACCAGTAAATGCCTGCCACGTCAACTACCACGTGTGAGTCATACGACCTCTTCCATGTCACCGTACAGACTGTACGGACAGGTACAGTCAACATCAAATTTTTGCTTGTTTGCCTTGGTGAACAGATCGCAATATCTTCTCCATACGGACTTCGTTTGAGAAAGTAAATATACCGCCAGAATCAGGAAGACGAGACAGACACAATGGCACCATTTTTGTCGCATTCCGAACACTTTGAAATTTGAGCAAAATTTTGACCCCTGGTCTAGATTTTGATCACACCTTCCCACTGAAAGGCTTTTGGACCCACAAAATATTATCTGTCTGCTTTCAAGTTATATCAAAATCTTTTCGAAAATCACTGAATACTTTGACATGCCGTGCACTGCAACTGACTATGTCCCTCAACCACTGTTCTCTGGCTGCTGCTGACCCACTGTTCTCTCTGTGCTTGGACGAATGCCAACCTTCCCACTGAGAATCAAGTCCCTCTTTCGAACTTTTTGACTTCAACACAATCAGCTCTCCAATGGCTGCAAAAACTTTCCTGCGACATCTTGTCACAAGCCAAGAAAACCATCAATCTTGAAAACAAATTTACAAGACTGAAAAATGATGCCAACAAAGTCTTTTGCTCTTCAAACAAACTGTCGCATCTTGTACTACATCAAAGTACAT
>ML784733.1:280674-306300 GCA_009831015.1 Picea engelmannii
GCAGAGTCGAATAGTACTCCTTGCTCTTCTGTCCAACTTGTCCCAATCTTCCTTCGACATACCAGTAACTGGTGTACTAGTAGTTTGTGTACTGGTAGGTTGTGTACCAGTAGCATGTGTGCTTGTATATGGTGTACCAATAGGTTGTGTACCAAGATCCACAATGATCCATTGTTCTTTGTCTACAAGAAGGTCCTCCATCTTGAGCTTCCATTGCTCAAAATTTTTATCGTTGAACTTCTCTATCTTGATTCTAGATGAGCTCGCCATTCCTCTTTCTTTACTCAAATTTCCACTGCAAAAGCTCCCACTAAACCCAGGTTTATCATAGACCCAAGATAAACTTGATCTATCAAAACCGAGCCAAACCCTCAGCATCAAAGGCGTCCCTCTGAAGCCAAAAACAAGCTCTAATACCACATGTAAGTTTTAAACCTGCGAAGTAAAGAAATGCATATAGATTCTTAAGCAATACAAAAATTAATCAATTGCTCATACACAAAGTACACAAAGATTTTATACCGGAAACCCTCAACCGGGAAAACCTTTCTTATTTTCATTATATCGAATTTCACCATTCGCCATACAATATATACAATGTTTTTAGGTATTCTGTAGATACCAAAACCCTAATCCCTTAATCCAGGATTAATTTACAAATCCGCTAAAAATATCAGATGCAGTTGTCGTATCTGACACACCCACACACACAAACATGCAAATAATATAACACATACCCAACATGGACCTAAGGTGAAGTGTTTCAAAAATTCTACTAAGTATGGGGAATTAGTCAGACAGATAGGATTGGGGATATGTACGAAAGAACTATGAAACTAACAAAACTTGCGGTGAATTTATACCATTTCACAAGTGTTGAGACACCGCGGAGGTAATGAAGTATAGTGGTTGTTGATGATAAAAAATCCCAATGAAGTCTTTTCCCTCAAGTTATTGCTAAAGCCTACTATTTAAACTAAGCTAATGATATATAATACTAGTAGGTGGGACCCCCTTGTAGATTGGAGGATCAAATAAAATTTCATATTTAATGTTTATGCTATTGTTCGACACTGTTTACAGGATTCTACATGATTTATGATGAAATATTGGTTCTATTTGCGACAAATGGCAGATGGATAATGCATGTTATGTGTTGGTTTTGTTTCTCTAGACTCTAAATTCTATGTCATGATGGATTATGTTAACTATTATTACCTTTGTTGTTGGCGCCTTGAACCATTACGTGTTACACCTACACAAGATACATGTTAGTAATAATAAATGAGAGAAATAGAAAAGGGACCTATGAAAAAATCCAAGAAAGAGGAGCTATACTATACTATGAGAAATTGAAATTTAAAAGGGGTTGATGTTAGTCTTAACTAGCAATGTTAGTGGCTACACGATTTGATTTGAATTATATGAAGGCACATGTGATATATGTTATAGTATGGTTTTGGACATTAGTTAGTATGGATTTGGTGGAACACTTGGCAAGTAATGTATGCAAGTCTCAAGGAATGGGTTAATGGCATGGATTAATGTTGGTTGGTTGGCCTGCACTATGTAATTGAATGAGGAGAGGATGGAGGCGACATGCATTTACTACATGTCACTCCATACCTCTCCCACTGTCCATCACCCTAGCTTGGCTATTGTTCATTTGATTTTCACTGTGGGTAAGCTTTGATATTCATGCAAGGAAGCAACTGCTCGACCAAGCTCGCATTTTTAACACCATTTGGTTACATGTATGTTTTTTCGCCCATCCATGAACTCGCTCTGTTATGAAATAAATTTTGTCTTGGTAATGTATTGGTCTGTGTTTTTCTTTAGGCTAGCAACTGTGTAAACTCATGGTGTTTCTCTGGAATGGTTGTTTGTGTGTTATTCGTTGAAATTGGAAAATTGGATGGTTGAAGTCACGATTTCATTGACTATTCTGTGTGAAGGAAGTCATGATGGCTCTTTGTGGTCTCTATGGGTTTTTTTTGGAGGGTTTTCATTCTGTCCGGATTCACTGGCCGTCTCCTCCCAGTATTTTTAAACACCCGATTGTTTTTGTTGTTATGGGCTTACTGTGTAATTTTTGAACCACCTTTGGGTCACTGCATGTCGTTCTCCACCTGGTCGTGGGCTCGTTTTATGCTATTGGTATCTGTGTAGTTGATTATGGTGGATATTATGCCAAGAGGCTTGCTTTAGGGTTGGTTGTTATCACCTGATATCTGCATTTATATCAACATTATTCAGCTTTTGGGGAAAAACCATGAGGGTTATGCCTTGCGTGTTCTCAGTGTTGTTTACTGGCCAGTAAGGGACCTCTTCTCCTCTATTCATAGTCTCTCTCACCTGGGGATGAACTGTCACCCTATCATACAAGATAAAGGTTATAATGCATGTGGTTCCACCTTGTTGTCTCAAGGGTTTCACAGCTACTGTCGACAAGGTCGACCTCCAGTCCCCCTATGTTGGTTACATTGAGCGAACCTTTGGTTATTCAGAGCTGGATTTTGATAAGTTGAACCAGTTACACCTTTTTGGATATCTTGTTGACTTCCATAAGTTGGTAGAATAGAGTTGACAGTGGTTTTGATTATTGGCTCGTCTTTGTTGATCGGGTTGATTACACGGTTGAAATTGGAAATGGTTATTGGTATATAGTCAATGTATTCTTTTATTGTGACAATTGATTCGATAGCTCAGCATGGTTTAACTGGTTGATTTGAGAAATTGTAAATGGGCATATAGTCGTTGCCCCCTTTTGTTATAACAATTGGATTGATAACTCGACATTATGTTTTAATTGGACATGTACAGTCACATAAATGCTTCTTTGTGTTATGCGTTGGTCTGTGTGTTTCCTACAACATGGTATACGTTGAAGTGATGGTTGTTGTTACTGTGTGTTTAAATTTCCCGATCGGGATTATTCCAATTTAGAGATTGATAATTGTGGCTTGGCTGGCTATTGTGTATGATTTATATCGTGCATCAAATCGTCTTATTGCACCATCAGAGATGGGCACGCTTTTATAACAGTATGGCTTCGTTGCAATTTAATTGTTGAATTGGTTAAAGGAATGGAATGAGGCACGTTTTGAAAGAGGTTGTGTCTGCGTTTGATTTTAGGAATTAATTTATGGACAGTGGCTAAGGTTTTGATGTTGAACTAAGTTGAAACAAACGACTATGTGTTCAATGTATTTTTGTTTAAATATAAAATGGAAGAAATGAGAGGAAACATAATTCTTTATACAAGATGTTTGAAGGTCATATTGATTTTGAGTATGATGACACTGTGTTAATTTAAAGGGTTGAATATTTAAACGTGGACAGTGAACAATTTTTAACACACAATATTGGTTAATTGGCCACAATAATTGTTTAATTAATGTTGGGATAGTGGTTTTGAATGCATAATTGTTTTATGGATCATTTAATTAATTTTTCGAACAATGTCTGCTCTTTTCCCCTACCATTATTTCACTTTTACCTAATTACAATCCCCACGCATTCCCATATTCATTATCCACTCCTTGTTCCTAAAATTTAGTTACAGTTAAAATAAACTCTGTATTATGACAGTTTAAGATCGCAAGGATGGATTACAGTGACATATTCTTTGGTTTACATTACAGTTGATTGCTTGTTTTCTTTGAGAAGTAACCATGATCTTTGTCCCCTCATTTTAAATTTTTTTCTCTCAATACAACCCATCGCATATCCCAAAATCCTTGTTCATCGCCTGCTCATTGACAACTATTAAAACAATTTGTATGGATTGGATTGAATGAGTCTGATATGTTGCTGAGCCAAATTTTATTTCATATTTTAAAAGAGTTTTCATGTATGGTTGTTAAAAAAAATATTTACTAATAAATTATGCATACAGGAATGATATTTTTCAACAGAGGTAGTCATGGCAGAGGTAATCGAGGGAGAGTTAATTGGATCAGGGGCCCTAGAAGGCCAAGATTCTCTATACACTTTGATGTAGACTCGCAAGAGTTAGGCCAGCTATTTCAAGCTGGGATTTTTAACTGGATTGGGCAAGGATTGGTCCATCCTAGGCCCAAAATGCCTCCCTTCCAAACCCCACATGCCCTTGGTATCCTCGTGCATCCTCATGTTTCACTATAGCCTGAATTTCCCAAGAACGACGGATGGCAAGAGATTGTCCACCTGATAATCTCCCAACATCGTGGCTGGCCTAACTTATCCTTACCTTCTCCCTTGTCTATCACTTCGATTTTCCAAGATGCCCCTATCCACTCACCAGTTCAGTCTTCCCATGCAAGAAAAAGGTTGAAAACCAAGGCCCACCATGCCCTTGACAAAGGAAAAGCCATTGTTTCCCCTTCCTCACCCTCAAATGAATCTGATAAATCTGTGTCCTCTCGCATGCATTTGAGAGATGATTGCTCTCATGTGTCAGTGAGATTAGGCCTAAAGGATCCACACAGCCTAAGGAAAATTCAGAGAGATCAAAAGGTGAGAGCAACAACAAAGGAAGATTGCCTCCCAAAGTGGAAAATATGGATTTTAAGTTTTATTTATTAATTGTTGAGAACAATTGATTTCTGAATTTTTGGACAACACACTATTTTTTGGATATATGGGTAATATATTTTTGGAAATAATTTCAATTGTCATTGAGATAAATTGTCAAATATGAATGTGATTATGGGATTCACAAGGAGGGATGTTTTGTTTGATTAACTAGTTGTGTTATGATTGTTAAAAGCTAAAGGGAGTCACAAGGGGTCCCACCTACTAGTTATTATTTATTTAAAAACCCTTATTATGATTTATTACTTTCACCCTTAACTAAAAAGTTGGTTGAGTTTTAGTTAACTTAACTAAAGAAGTAGTTCAACTACTTCAAACAATTCTAATTTTCTTAAAGGCAAAAGGAAATGGAGTAACAAGAGGAGAATAGAAGGATAAGCATACTAAGGTTTTCTCTTTGAGCTTTTGTTGAGATAGTTCAGTTTTCATTCATTCCTTAATTCATTATAAGCCTAATTCTTTTTTATGATAGAAGGTTCCTATTGTAGACAACAAGATTCAGGGTTGAAATACATCATTCAGACACTTGTTTTTCAGAGGTGTTGATCTATCTTTGATAGTCTATGTAGACTTGTCTATTTGTGAATTATATTTCATGACTGAAAAAGGCTATTGTGCAGAGTCAAATGGGAAAAAATCTGTGACAAGTTGATCCAGCTTTTAAAGTTTAGTTTTTCATTTTCTGTCAGAAGTCCTTTTCTATGTTTTATCGGGGACGTATAAGTTTGAATTTGGTCCAAAACTTCCTCAGGAAATTTTGTAAAGAGAACGATTCTTTGATGAATTGGAATGAAATAAAGGATTGATTTATGTCTCAACTGTTTTGATTATTGACTTTGTGTATTTACTTCTATCTCTATAATTATTTCAACATTTGATATGTTCAGAAAATTACATAAATAATGATTTTTTCAGCAAGCTTTTATTTATAAAAAAAATAGCCTAAGCACTGGTAAACAATACTCGTGAATTAGGATATCAATTTTGATGGCTATAAACATAGGGTGAATATCATTCTTTGTGTATTTACTTCTATCTTTCTTTAGCCAAGCAGGATCTGAATTTTTTTGAGTAATATCATTTCATATCTTTTCCTCAACAGTGGTGAAGGACCAGATCCTGTCACTGAGAGGGGGGGGGGGTGAATCAGTGATAGAATAATTTTATCAATTTTTTTCTTTTGTTAATGCAATCAATATTTTAACACAATATTTATCATGGAACCTAATTGGAAAAACCACAAACACTTTTCTATTAACTGCAAAATTTTGTTTTGCAAATTACATAGAAGGAAGATGTTCTTCCTTTTTAGATCAACACCCACTGATCAGGGTGCACCCACACCCTTGTTCACCAACTCCAACTGGTAGGAGGTTACAAACCCCTATTTAGTCAGCTACAACTGACAAGGAAGAACCTACTCCCCTGCAGGCTCCAACCTACCTTTGCACCACCCAACCACCCTTAATTTCATCAATCTGGAAATAGGATATGCAGTCCAAAATGGTCTTCTATATTAAACACTGGATTGCATAACTGTTTATTTGTCTCCTTCTATTCTTTATCTTCAATAAGACATTGATAGACATGCTTTCTAATTCACATCTCAAAATATTTATAAGCCTTTAAACTTTTCAACACAACTCTTCATAAACAACATGTATGTTTATTTAATATTACATACCCCTTGTTTTAAGTAACACAGTCATTAACATGACTTTTCATAACCACACATCATTTTAAAAACCATCTAACCTCTTTTTCATAAATCGATCATAGGTATGGATTGATTTCTTTTTAAATTGATTCCATATCTATGCAAATATTGTAGAAACTGATTTCTACAGAGGCACTTCCTTCAACCCATTTACATGTGACCACATGCGCAGAACCACGGGCTTACTAATTTAAGCACTCTCTCTTATTTTTCCCTTTTCCTTTTAGCCACCATATGTTTAGTGTTGGGAACGTGTTCTTCGGTAGTTCATCATTCAGGACGTCAGGCCTTTGCAACCTTTCAAATCTCCCGAATTAGATTCCATCGAAACAAATCGAACGATCAACATTCATTCTTTCGTTAGTCAGACGATCTTGGCTTGTCCAAAGGTTTCGAACAAATCGACGATCATGACTTAATATACAGGTGAGTGAACGATTGACGTTTATTTCAAGAGTTCGGGGATTCGGGGGTTTGGATAATCATTCCTTCAATTTCCTCCAGAGTGATCACCTGTTGAATAAGTCATAAAGTGGTGGGGACCTTTTGTTGTCGGTTTACACTTCCACTTACGCTATCCTTCCACTGTACTAGATCAGTGATCGAGAACTCTCCCAAAGTGTTCTTCATATCAGACGAATCATATCCACTTCGAGACCTCGGTCTTCAGGACTTTGGGTGTTTGTTGGTGGTGAAACTCCTGAAGAGAAAACTCCCAGAGTGACGTAACTTGCTGACGTCACTTGTTGACGTGGAACTTAATGAGTGGATACCACATTTCACTTATATTCGTGGTTTACGTATGCCTAAAGTACCTATGAGACCTCGACACTTGTCATCATCTGATTACGCCACATGTCCTTGCTGACATAGATATATTCATGTGTCACGTGTTATTATCCTTGATCTAATGGTCAGGATACTTCCCGAAGTGTTCCTATGAATGAACAACTCATGTCCACTTCGAGACTTTGGCCTTCAGGACTTTGAGTAATTCAATTTCTCCACTGCCCAATTCTCTCGAAGTGAGATTCCTCGAAGTGTAAAACTCGAGTAACTTGACTTCATCCAATGGTAATTCTTTAACATGAAAAGTCTTAACACGATCCAACGGTTTTCAAGAATTTAGATATTCAGTACCTCAGGCCTTTGGCCTTGCTTATCCTATCCTTCCACTCTCCTCAATCTGACAATCAAGATATCTCATGAAGTGTTTCCTAAGATCAGACGGCTTGTTCCTATTTCAGGACATTTGTGGCTTACCCTTTCTTTCCACTAAACATGATCTGACGGTCTTCATATCTCCCAAAGTGTTCTTAAGATCAAACAATCATCATTTACTTCGGGACTTTGGGGCTTCGGTATTCGTCTTTTCTTATCATATCCTTCCACTTAACTTGATCCAACGGTTGATGTGGATTGCAGAAACGTAACTTGCGTGTATTTTAGTTCGTCACCCAAACTTTTTAGTTAAATTTATGTGATTATTGGTGGATCAAACACAATCATCGATCTTTGAATCAATGAGATCTTACGGTCTAGAATAATTATGGGATTTTAAATAACATGTAGTTTAATTCTCCCTTCTCACTTCACAATCAATCCCTTCCCTTGATATGGAGCTTGCGTATCCAACGGTCATGACTGAATCTGATCGTTTGGTGGATCAACCATAGTCGTCAATCTTTGAGTCGATGAGATATGACGATCTAGACTAATTGTGGGATTGGAAATAACGTGTAGTTTAATTCTCCCTTCGCACTCTGCAATCAATCATTGTCCTTGATCTGGCACTTGCATATTTAACGATCTTGGTTTTTCCTATGGGGATTTCGATCCTGATCACGTTTCTGCACTGTGATTTCCTTTCCGAGCTTCATATGCATCATCGATTTTTGACATCAATGACAATATCTCCAACAATCTTCCCCTTTGTCATTGAGGGAAAAACTCTAACTTCATACAAACTTCCCCTGTGATGATGCTTTTATTTATGAAGTAACTCTCCCCCTTTGACAACAATGGAAAAGGGTTTCTCCTCCTATGGTAAAGCTCTGTTTGTTTGTATGTTATTGACCAGAATCTGAACTCAGGTAACTCCTCCTGCAATCATACTTTTCCTGTCATAATTGAATGGCTCCTCCTAACTTTGATCGTTGTCTCCCCCTGAATTGATGCCAATTGATGCATTATTTTCTTGAGATATTAGATTGGAAGAGGGAATACTCCCAATATTTTCTTGAGATATTCAAATACATCTATGCTTAATGGTTTACTGAAAATATCTGCAACTTGTTCTTGTGTTGGGACATATTCCAATTTAATGTTCTTATTTTCAGCCTGATCTCGTAGATAGTGCTATTTTATTGGAATGTGTTTTGATTTGGAGTGTTGGACATGGTTCTTGGAGAGACTTATATCACTTGTATTATCAAAGTAGATAGTAGTGGGTTCTTCAAACATTATTTTGATGTCTTGTAAGGTTTGTTTCATCCATTCTACTTGTGTGCATCATTATGTTGCTACAATATACTCAGCTTCAGTGGTAGACATAGAAATTGAGGATTGTTTCTTGCTTATCCAAGTTACCAATGATTCTCCCAAGAAGAATTATCCTCCAATTGTACGTTATTGTCATCTACACAACCTGCCCAATCTACATCTGAAGAAGCCTTTAAAGAGAATGAATCCTTTCTAGGGTACCACAAATCAAGATCTATGGTTCCTTTTAAAAACCTAAAGATTCTTTTCATAGCTTGAACATGGCTCTCTTTTGGTGCAGCTTGGAATCTAGCCACCATTCCAACAGCTTGCTTGACATCAGGTCTAGAAGTTGTTACATAGAGTAAACTCCCAATCATTGATCTGTAGTGTTTTGGATCTACAACTTTGGACTCATCTTCCTTTCTTAGTTTGCATCCAACTGTCATAGGTGTACAAACATGTTTTCAATATTCTAACTAGAATTTATTAAGTATATATTTAACATACTTGGAATGATGGATAAATAATCCCCTTTTGGATTGTACTATTTGTAATCCTAGAAAGAGATTCAGTTCACCAAGAAAGGACATCTCAAATTCTTGCTGCATCCTCCTAGCAAAGTCCTTACTCATTTTTTCATCATCACTGCCAATTATAATATAAACATAATATACTTCCACAATAATCATACTATCACCAACAATTTTACAATAAAGATTGATATCTTCCGATCCTCTTTTGAGGCCTTGTTCTTGTAAATAAGAATCTAGCCTTGCATACCGTGCTCTGGGTGCTTGTTTTAGCCCATAGAGTGCTTTCTTTAGTTTACAAACATAGTCTCCTTTGTTAGTTAATTGAAATCCTTCTGGTTTCTTAATATAGACTTCCTCTTGGTACATTTGGAATAGGTTCTACAAATTGATTAAGGAGTTAATATGCTTGAGTCAACTATGAGGTCAGTTGGTAGTCGTACTTGGAACCCTAACTTGGAGAAGGAGATGATAGACCTTTGCAGGGCTGAGATGAACCAACAACAACCCACAGAGAAGGATCCCGAAACAAAAACATAGCCAGTCCCCATAGATGGAGTCTCCATCGTGCTTCCAGCACCAGGATGGAAGAAATGATTCATCTCATCGAGAAGGTTAGCGGTCGGTGCAGAGGAAACCCTAACGTAGGAACAAACGAGAAAGTGGTTGGTTATGCAACCCCTTCTAGAAGAAGGGTTTCTCAAGGGGATATCGAGAGACACCTTTGTGACCATTTTTACATCTATTCTTTCACCTTAGATGGAGGAAGAAAAACTTCGATGGACAGTCGCAACCGAGGAGGGAGGCTCCAATTCGTTCTCTGGTGAGAGAGAACCAACTATTTGGGCCCAAATCAATGCTGAGAATAGACTATGGTTGTGGCAAGTTCTAAACCCTAGTTTCCTCCGCCGCCTTGATCTAAAGTTCAAAATCCATTCAACTACCAGAGACCTTAGGGATCTTTGTCTCTTGGGGGATTTTCCTCCTTCGCTCTGGTATAGGAATCTAGTTAAGAGTAATGCAAGAGCGAGGTTTCATTCTGAATATCACGGCAAGGCTAGCTCTGAGATTGTGGCAGGCTTCCCTCTTTTTGTAAAGACCATTGCCATATCTTCTCTCTACTTGTAGGCTCAAGACTCAGACTCCATTTTTTAACTCAAAACCCAAATCCATCAGGCTACAGGTACTCTGCCTGGGTACCAACAACTAATATTCGAAGGAAGACAACTTGGGCATGGGTATCTGCTACAGGACTATGGGAATCTAAAAAACACAACCATTTCTCTCACTTCTCATTTGCATGGAGGAGCGCCTTCAGTCACTCATCCAAGCTCTTACAAGCATGTCGTGAAATCAATGACTTCCGCTCCTTCGGGGTTCAAGGTTGAAACTTCAAAAGTAAAGGAGCCCTTTGGATCTACCTTCATTATGGATTAGTGCGCAAAACCTCCAACAACAGAAGTCAAAGATCCACAAGTCTATGGCTATGCCTTTTTCTACCAGGCAAAAGCCCTCATTTGTCGCTTCAACAGACTTTGGCCCTCGGCCTCTGCGCTAAGGGAATGGGTTAACAAGACCTGGTCGGCAGGTCATGAGTTGTTCTTCTGCTCCAAGGGGTTCTTCATTGTCAACTTCTCCATAGAAGTCGAATGTCAACACGTGCTAGAGAAAGGTCCTTGGTTCTGGGGCAGATCTGGTCTCTCCATGCAGAGATGGTTCCCCAACTTCAATCCATTGACCATGACAGCCATGACTACACCGGTCTGGGTAAGACTACCCAATCTACCCTTGCATTTCTATTCTTCATCTTTTTTACCCACCTTGGGAAATGCGTTGGGTAGATTTATCAAGACAAACACACACATGATAGCGAAAGGCTTCATCACTTTCGCCCGCATATGCGTTGAAATTGACCTCAGTCAAGGGCTTTCGGATAGGATTCTTATAGATTGGGATGAGGGAGATCCTTTCACACAAATGGTTTATTATGAGAACACCGCCTTCAGATGTCGCTCCTGTCAGCAAACATGGCACCTCTAGGCAACTTGTCCTCTATCCCCAATCCCTTCCTCAACCACTAGAGCACGGAAAAGAGCCAATGGTTGGCAATGACCAAAATCTCACAAAAGATGCCCGAACCCTTCCTCCGAAAACAAACAACATCACAAAGACGTTCCAACTCATTTTCCTTCCTCAATTCCTTTGCAGGCCTCAACTTTCGCTCAACAGCCAACTGTCGACCCAAAACACCAGCCTACGGCCTCGGCACAAAATTCTAAAGATTCAGAAGTCATGATTCCAACTCCCGCAATTAAGTCCTTGCACCCACCTCTCGAAAAGGGGGAAAAAATTGACACAATCATGATCATAGCCCCGCTCCTAGGGACTTAGAAGCGTCCTCATGAATCAGACAACTTAGACAGCGACAAAGAAGCACCCTTGGATTCAACAGCTCAAGATTATGGCACTTCCTCAGACCATCTCGCTTTGGTGGTAAAAGTTGTTGAGCCTATCATCTCCTCTGGTTGGATTGATGTTCGTAAGAAAAAAGGTAGAAAGGATCCTCACCGGCCAACACAATGATCCGACCCTTTCTCTTTATATTGTAATGTTTTCATCTTGCTTTTCCCATGCACTCTATGGGGCTCTCTTTTAGCATAGGCTAGTTTCAAGTGATCCCCTGTTCTCTTTCTGGGGGGTCTTCTCCCATCAGCAATTCGATGTATCACTTTGTACTTTTTTCATGGATTGAATAGAAGGATTCTCCCCCTCTTTTACTTAATATATATATATATAGAGAGAGAGAGAGAGAGACTTCCTATTTTAAGTTTCCATTGGGAAATGTTGACTTGACATCCATCTGGTATACTTTCAATTTTTTGTAGCTGGAAAAGGCTAAGAACATCCTAATTACCTCTAATCTGGCCACAGGTGCAAAGGTTTCTTCAAAGTCTACCCCTTAAACCTAAGCATAACCTTTACATACCAATCTATCTTTGTTCATGATTACTTGCCCATTCTCATTCACTTTGTTTTTATACACCCATTTAGTTCCAATGACATTCTTATTTTTTTGTCTTGGAACTAGTTCCCAAGTTTGATTTTTTTCAATCTAGTCCAATTCTTCATTCATAGCATTGACCCAATTCTCATCTTTGCATGCCTCTTTAATTGAGCTAGGCTCAATATGTGACAAAAGTGTTATTTATGTCTGATACAACAATTGTATTCTTGGCTGCACTCCATTGCTTTTATTTCCAACAATCAATTCTTCGGGATGATTCTTTTGATTTATTCTTGAGGGTGTCTTGTGTCTATTCTTGGGGATTATTCTCTTATCTCTTCTTCTCGAATATCTTCCTCATCTTCACTAGTATCCATATCATCATCTTGTATATATTCATTTTCTTCTTTATTCTCTTCTACTTCGTCTGCTTGTGTACCAACTGATTGATCATCATATTCATCTTCATTGTCAAGTATGGTCTCTTGATTTCTAATCCTTGTTGTTTTTAAATCATCCGACTTGACATTTTCACTCTCAACAATCTCATGTAATCTAAGATTGTAGCATCTGTATGCTTTCTTGGTAGAATCGTGTCCAAGAAGTGTTGAAAAGTCAACAAGAAACATGTGTCTAATTTACTTTTCCCTTAATTAAATTAGACAATAAATATTAATCTATTATCTCATTCATAACTGAGTGATTTGGAATTGTAACAGAATTATAAGTGTAGTTAAGTGAGTTAATATCAGTTGTACCAGTTGTAACTAAACATGCACTAGTGAGAGTTCAGTTAATCAGTGAACTCACATGCAACTGAAGATTCGCCACGATTAACTACATGCATGTCAGTTACATTGGAGATCCAGTTGAGATAACAAGTGAAAGGAACAGTTTGGCTATCAGTTGTGATTTGTTCACACATGCAATGAATATTCTTATGAGCATGTGCAAACAAGGAAATTGTATTCATTCGATTCATTGTGAGAATTCGGATTGCAGAGTTTGTGCAGAAGAGGCAGGTTGTCTAGACACAGGAATTGGCGCATGTATTTTCTAATTTGTGTATGAGAGTTTGAGACGATTGTATTGTACTGAGAGCTCTTGGATTAGATTTTTGTATGATATTGTTTCATGATTCATGATATACATAATATATGATAGTGGGGTTTTTAGCTTTACGGTTTCCCGGTAAAACTTATGTGTTGTGTGTTATTGATATTTCACTTTGTGCATTGTGGTTGTGATTGTGGTTTAATTGCTTCCACAATAATAATAGTAGAAGCGATTATGTATTTAACAAGTGGCAGAAATTGTTAGATCGGGAGAATCGCAGGAATGCATTAATTTGTATCGAAATTTCTACAAGAAGGATTCCTTCATCAATTCTAGCATCAAATTTTCCGAGATTCTCATCAAGCCTTTTGATGTAACACTTACTTCCAAAGACCTTGAAGTATTTTACCGAAGGAGCTCTCCCAAACCATAGTTCATAAGGATTCTTATTACTATTAATACTGAGCTGATCTCTGTTCAATATGTATGTTGTTGCGCTTACAACTTCCCTCCAATATCCATCAGATAATTTTTCTTCATTCAACATAGCCCTTGCAGCCTCCTGGATTGTTCTATTCCTTCTCTCATCAATCCCATTTTGCTGAGGTGTTCTAGCATCAGAGAATTGTCTTTTTATTCCATGGGTTTCACAGAAGAGATCAAAATCTTTTGAGGTGAGCTCACCACCATTGTCTAATCTAAGACATTTGATTTTTGTCTCTTTTTCATTTTCAACAAGGGTCTTAAAAGATTTGAAGTTGTTAAGTGCTTCTGATTTTTCCTTGAGAAAACATACCCAGCTCATTCTAGTAAAATCATCAATGAACAACATAAAGTAGGACTCTCCTTGCAAACTCTTGGTCCTTTTAGGTCCACAGAGGTTGGTGTGAACAGGCTCTAAAGGTTTTGAGGTTGAGTAATCTTTTGTTTTGAACCTTATTCTAGTTTTCTTCCCTAGTTGACAGTGTCTACATATAGGATTTGAGGGCTTTGTGATCTTTGGAAAGTTTCTTACTACCCCAAGATTGATGACTTTCACTAAATTTTCAAAGTTAATGTGCCCCAACCTTCTATGACATAGCCAAATTTCATCTACTAAATTTATATGAAACTCCTCATTCAATTTTGTATTTAGTATATATACATTCTCGCGAGTTCTAGGAGCAGTACCAACCAATTTGCCTGAGTCTTCTCTCCTAATCTCACATTTATGGGAATCAAAGATGCAAATGTGTCCTTGATCACAGGTTTGGCTGACACTTAATAGGCTAGGTTTCAGTTTTTCAACAAGCAACACATCCTTGGATTTGTCTTTTCCCAAACTCACGGTGCATTTCCTAAGTATGTTACCTGAAGCATTATCGCCAAATGTAACTTACCCTTTTGTTTCTTTAAGTTAAAAAACTTGTCCTTGTTTCCTGTCATATGTTTTGAGCACCCACTGTCAACATACTAGAGATCTTCTTTATCTTGGGATTTCAAGGAAAAAAGACATCCCTCTTTTGATGTTTTTTCTTTCCAAAGCTTCTTTTGCTCTCTAATGAACTTTGGTTTTTCTGAGACTTCCATTAATCTGCAACTACTGGCTTTATGTCCATAATTATGACATGTGAAGCATTCTAGGTTCCCTTCTTGTAGAGGTGCAAAGGAGTTATAATTTATGCTTTTAACTTGATTTATTGTTTGGTTATCTTTAAGGTTATAGTTCTTAACCCTCAAGTTTTTCCTTCCATATTCTCTACAATTCATATCTTTGTGTCTGAAATTAGAGCATGCAAAGAAATAACCAAAGAAAATGTGAGGATACCTATTTTGATAAACCTTCTTTGGTGTTGTCTTATATTCCTTCTTGATAGGTAGAAGTATTCCTTTGGAGTTCTGATCATTGCTTGTCTTTTCTTCATCTTTCTTCTTGAATGTATTGAGGAGAGAAGTTGCATGATATTTTGAGTTAAATTGGTTTTCTTCTTGAGAATAACCTACTCCATTTTTGTTACTTGAATCCCTTTGTGTGGTAATAATCTTATCTAATATTTTAGAGCTATTTTCATATCTTGTTTGAATTAGTTTTGCATCAAGTTATTTTCTTAGATGAACTAATTATTCCTAAATTCTATCACAAGTTATTTGTCTATCTTTAAGAGACTTTTCCAGACTTTATTCCATCCTATTTTCCTCTAGGATTTGTTTTTTCAGGTTGCTCATGAGTTTCTCCATCTCTTTTTCTTTCTGTTCATGTTTTTCCTTTTGTTCAACTACAAAACTTTTCAACTATCTATACTATTTTTGTATCTTCTTAATTCATCCAAGGCACTGCCAAGTTCTTCTTCCATATTAACCTTTGCTTCATCTTCTGAATCTTCCTCGTGCTCAATTTATTCTAGCTCATTAGGCTCTTCAATACCAAGAAAAAGGACTTCATCATCATCACTGTCACTAGACTCTGATGAACTGTTGTTTTCTTCTTTTGAGTAAAAATTATTTTTCCCTTTGTAAAACTTTTTCTTGTAGTTGGGTTTTCCCTTCTTCTTGTATTGTTTATTTATGTCTTCTTCATCTTCAGGGTCCTCCTTGGGATAGGGACACTTGGAAGCAAATTGTCCAACCTTTCCACAGTTAAAACATTTGAAAAGAAGCTTGCCTTTGTACCTCCCTGATCCTTTCTGAAGTTTTTTAATAAAATTGGCTTATTCTACATCAGATTCTTCATGATGGCTAGGTTGATGTTTTTGCTTCTGATTTTTTGTTTTCTTGAGCACCTTGAAAGATGCCTCTCCTTTTGGGAGGCTCCCATGACCTAATATTAACTCATAGGCTATGAGGATTCCATACAATTCATCCATGGTGAGTTTATCTATATTTTCTCGATATTCAAGAGTGGACACTTTAGTATTATACAGCATAAGAAGTGTTCTTAGTATATTTTCAACTAACTCATTGTCTGACACTTCTACTCCCAAACCTCTGATTGCATTAACAATATTATCAACTCTTTCGAAGTACTCTGAGATATTTTCTTCATCCTTCATTTTTAGACCTTCATATTGTACTTTGAGAATCTGAAGTTTGGCCCTCTTTACCTTGGAATATCCTGCATATATAGTTTCCAATTTATCCCAGAATTGTTTTGTAGTTTTACAGTTTAGTACTTTAGTAAGGATATTCTTACTCAGTCGAGCTTGTAGTGTGTTTAAATCCTTTGCATGTTCCTAAAATTTCATCTTTTATTATGCTTCTGTGGGAGTGACTTTTGGAACATCATATCCTTTTTCAACTAATGTCCATACTTCCATCCCAATGGAGATCAGATAGATTTTCATTATAACACTCTAGAAAACATAGTCTTCACCATCAAATAGGGGGACTTTTGATGACATCTTCAACTACTGATCCATCCCGATGTATATTTCTCTTCAAGTGATTAAAACCTTTAGTGAAGAGACCTCCTCTGATAACAATTGAAGGACCATATCCTTACACTGAGAGGGGGGGGCGTGAATCAGTGATAGAATAATTTTATCAATTTCTTCTTTTGTTAATGCAATCAATATTTTAACACAATATTTATTGTGGAACCCAATTGGAAAAACCACAAACACTTTTCTATTAACTACAAAATTATATTTTACAAGTTACATAGAAAGAAGATGTTCTTCCTTTTTAGATCAACACCCACTGATCAGGATGCACCCACACCCTTGTTCACCAGCTCCAACTGGTAGGAGGTTACAACCCCTTATCTAGTCAACTACAACTAACAAGGAAGCACCTACTCCCCTATAGGATCCAACATGCCCTTGCACCACCCAACCACCCTTAATTTCATCAATCTAGAAATAGGATATGCAGTCCAATAATGGTCTTCTATATTAAACATTGGATTGCATAACTATTTCTCTATCTCCTTCTATTCTTGATATTCAATAAGACATTAACATACATTCTTTCTAATTCACATCTCAACATATTTATAAGCCTTTAAACTTTTCAACACAACTCTTCATAAACAACATGTTTGTTCATTTAATATTACATACCCCTTGTTTTAAGTAACACAGCCATTAACATGAATTTTCATAACCACACATCATTTTAACAACCATCTGACCTATTTTTCATAAATCGATCGCAAGTATGGATTGATTTCTTTTTAACTTGAATCCATATCTCTGCAAATATTGCAGAAACCGAGTTCTGCAGAGGCAATTCCTTCAACCCATTTACATGTGACCACAGGCGCAGAACCACAATCTTATTAATTTAAACATTGTCTCTTATTTCTCCCTTTTCCTTTTATCCCCCATATGTCCAGTGTTGGGACCGTGTTCTTCGCTACTTCGTCCTTCAGGACGTTAGGCCTTTGCAACCTTTCAAATCTCCTGAATCAGATTAAACCAGAACAAATCAGATGGTCAACATTCATTCTTCCGTTAGTAGGACAATCCTGGCTTATCCATAGGTTTCGAACAAATCGACGATCATGAATTAATGTACAGGTGAGTGAACGGTTCACGTTTATTTCAGGAGTTCGGGGCTTCAGGGGTTCGGATGATAATTGATCCAATTTCCTCCCGAGTGATCACCTGCCAAATAAGTCATAAAGCAGTGGATACCTTTTGTTGTCGGTTGACACTTCCACTTATGCTATCCTTCCATTGTACTATATCAACAGTCGAGAATGATCCCGAAGTGTTCTTCATATCGGACGAATCATGTCCACTTTGGGACTTTGATCTTCGGGACTTCATGTGTTTGCTGGTGGTGAAACTGTCAAAGTGAAAACTCCTGGAGTGACATAACTTGCTGATATCACTTGTTGACATGGAACTGACTGAGTGGCTGCAACGTTTCACTTATATTCATGGCTTACATATGCCTAAAGTACCTATGATACCTTGACACTTGTCATCATTTGATTATGCCATGTGTCCTTGCCGACGTAGCTCTCTTCATGTGGCACATGTTCTTCTCCTTGATCTAACGGTTAGTATACTTCCCGAAGTGTTCCTCTGAATGATGACTCATGCCCACTTCGAGACTTCGACCTTTGGGACTTTGGGTAATTCAATTTCTCCACTTCCCAATTCTCCCGAAGTGAGATTCCCCGAAGTGTAAACCTCGAGTAACTTAACTTCATCCAATGGTAATTATTTAACCTAAAAAGGCTTAACATGATCCAACGGTTGTCGAGAATTCGATTATTCGGGATCTCAGGCCTTTGGCCTTACTTATCCTATCCTTTTACTTTCCTCGATACGATGATCATGATATATCCCAAAGTGTTTCCTCAGATTAGATAGCTTGCATCTATTTTGGGACATTTGTGGCTTACTCTATCCTTCCACTAAACATGATCTAACAGTCCTTATATCTCCCGAAGTGTTCTTCATATCGGAAGGTCCTCATTTACTTCGGGACTTCGGGGGTCCGATATTCGTATTTTATTATCCTATCCTTCCACTTAACTTGATCCAATGGTCGATGTGGATTGTGGAACCATAACTTGTGTGTGGTTTAGTTCATCACCCAAACTTCAAAATTAAAGTTGTGCAATTGTTGGTGGATCAACCAAAGTCATCGATATTTGAATTGATGAGATCTGACGGTCTAGACTAATTGCGAGATTGGAAATAATGTGTAGTTTAATTCTCCCTTTGTGCTCTGAAATCAATCCCTGCCCTTGATCTAGCGCTTGTGTATCCAACGGTCATGACTTAATTTGATCATTTGGTGGATCAACCATAGTCATCAATCTTTGAATCGATGAGATCTTATGATCTAGACTAATTGCGGGATTGGAAATAGCTTGTACTTTAATTCTCCCTTCACGCTCCGCAATCAATCCCTGCCCTTGATCTAGCGGTTGCGTATCCAACAGTCCTAGTTTTTCCTATGAGTATTTCGATCCCGATCACATTTCAGCACTGTGCTTTCCCTTATGAGCTTCATATGCATCATCGACTGTTGACATCAATGACAATATGTCCAACAAGTGGGTCGGTGGGTATGGTGGAGAGGAAATATGATGTCCCGTGGAGCATAGTGAAATTTTACAAAATTTAGTAAGTATGAGGAATCGGTCGGATGGAGGAGTCGTAGTTATATACAAGTGATTCCAAAAAATTCCTCTGACCCACAGTGAAGTGTTTCGGAAAAATTCTAAGTATAGGTGCAAAATGAAGGCGAAAGAATGTGAGGGTGTATTTTCAGGTCGTGGAACTTTGGACTAGTAAAAAGATGTGTTGTGAACCTACGACAATTGTGAAAATTTACAAGTATAGAAAATGAATTTACAAGAGAGAATTAACAAAAGGCTTGACACATTTTAGGATCAACAATAATTTATAGTTATGTTTAAAAAATATTTTTCAATTGTAAAGTATATAAATAATAAATGAAAATATAAAAAAAATATTCTACACTAACCTTGTTTGAGAAACTATCATGTATATCTAAGATTTTATCAATCCATAACAAATATTCCCATAATGAGAGAAATGACACAGATAAATTAGATTGCAACCATAATTGCTAGCCTATCCAGATGTCATGCCTAGTCTAAAATTGGAAAGTTTTGAAGGCCCTACATCTAGTGGTATAAAATTATCCGAGGATAGCTCAATATTATAGTATATTTGGATAAATAGGCTATATTGAAGTAAAATATGTGTTAGGAATGATATCCTGGTACTGGTCTCAGGAATTATGTCTTTGAGCTAAGATGGTCGTAGGAGGGTTAGGCATATGCCTAGGAGTGGATATCCCTCTCAGTGGGTTGTGCCTTTCCTTTGCTCGATTGTGAGTAGAGAGAATACCAAACCCATGGAACTCTTTAGAGTCAAAATAAGTGACACGGAAGCCCATAAAAAACTTGGCCCATAATTTACAAATAAAATACATTGAAACAACCCTATTATTGAAAGGGTTTTTATCACATACCATTAAACACCTATCCATCAAGTGGCCTTTAAAAGGATGGAATATGCACCATTCCATGCAAAGACACCACTTTATTATATAAGGAGGTCGGTTGGTTCTAAGATCAATAAACAATTGAACAATCATCTCTTTGGTTATATGCAATTTTTTTACCCCTTCCTTAATAATATCGTTTGAGTAGTACTCTCTAATACTATCCCTATATTTGAATATATCAAATAATTGGTCATAAAAATGGCCAATGGAAGCAACAATACTATTAGGCAAAGTGACCAATGAAAGATGAAATATCTCTTTAGTGATCCTAAATTCATGAATTGGATTTTTAAGTTCATCTAAACATTAATTAATTTTTATGTATAGGTCTTGTGGGGGGCTAGGGTTTCAGTTTTGGATCAAGGTTTTGCACCATACTGGCATAATAAAAGTTACATTTAAACAATAAAACATATTTTTAAAAATTATGTAAATTTATATAATTTAATAAAAATATGGATTTCAAATAAAAACCGCCTAGAAATAAGATCTCCTATATGATTCCAACTTCCCTCTTACTTTTCGTCACTAATATTAGGTCTAATTAGCAATAACACTCTCAAGTTTGGTGAAAATAAATAGAAGGAAAGTATCATGGGATTAGGAGAAAATGGATAAAAGGGTCATGCTATTTTTTTTAATTTTTACACAATGAAACATGCATGTGTTTTTCACTTGTATATGTTGTTTTCATTTGAAAATTTGACAATGAACCAAGTTTCCATGGGGCAATTTCCTACATGGAGCTTTAATAAAGGTTGAAGCTATTTAAACAAGATTTTTTGCATGTGCCTAGAGCTCACACGTGTTCTTGTAATTCACAACTAGTGCTCATTCTAGTTGCACTAAAACAAGGAAACAACTTTGTGCACCCACCGTAAGTTTTGTAAAGTTTTCATGAGAGGTTATTTATACTTGAGAAGGTGTAGATGGATATAGAGAATAAGAACAAGACATGAGAAGAGAAAGAAAAATAAAAATAAAATATTCTAAATCTGGTTGCAAAGAGCATTGATTGTGAAAGTGGGGTGCATGTAGTTGAGGAAACTAATAAGCAAAGTGTGCGCAAAGCGCATGTCATGATAGCATGAAAAGGGAGAGTACACAAAAAATATTTCTAGTAGAAGAATGCAAGGAAAATATTGAGGGAAAGGATTTTTAACAACAAACTCAAGAGTAGAAACAAACTTGCAAATGAGAAATATTGTAGTAGTGAGTGGTGTTGCAATAGAAGACGATGTTGTAGAAGAGAATCATTCTTGCAATAGTGGAGTTTCAAGGAGATGTTGTTATTGCATATGTGTAAGTCGAATAGAGGCATATGATAATGTTTGATTTCCATAATGTTGTGTGTGGTGACATTTCTGTCAATGAAGCATAATGTGTAACAAAAAATAAAGTGGAACATACTAGAGAAAAGATGAATCACTTGTAGCAAGTAGAGATAATACACAAGAGTAAAGACGCAATGGAGGAGTAGATGCAATAAAAAGAAAGTACAATGAGGATATTCTCAAGAAGAGAGGAATGGTTTAGTTTTTTGAAATAGTGGTAATGATGAAGTAGGGGGAAGATGGGAAGGTAAGAAGTACCATTGAGAGGAAGCAATTTGAGACAATAAGGCCCACTAGGTAATATTTTCAACATTTCCCAAAGGTGGATAAATCATAACAAATGATAAGGACATGATGGAAATGGGTAATTAAAGTGAATCAAATAAATAAGATGGTAAAGTTGAGCACAAATCTAAGGAGTTTCTTATAGTTTCAATTGGATAGGTGTGGATTACAAAGTGGGAGAAGAAGGATGCAAAGCAGAAAATAAGAAAGGATGAGTGATTAAGAAGGAAGAAGAAAACAATGAAAAGATAAAGATATTCAATAGTTGTTGTTTTATCAATGACTTTATGGAAAGAAGCTCATTTTTTTTTTCCATCCAATGACATTAGTAATCATTTCTTTAGTAATGACCTTATGAGCAAGATACCCATATTTTTCAACTATGAAAGTATGATGCAAGGACATCCCTGTTAGTGTAGATATCTACCACAATTTCTTACATTTTCTTAGTTTTGATTCTATTTTGTGATTAAAAACAAAAAGGAAGAAAATGTAATTTAGTGATTTTTTTTTTTTTTTGTCAAGCATTGAATTTGGAACTTGAACAATTAGAGTGGTTGTAGGTCCAAAATCTAAAAAACATATTTTATGAACTAGCAAAGGGTTTTGGCTCTACTTTGATTGATTTCATTTATTGTTGATAATTGTGGATTCTATAGATTTATACATAAGTTTTTTAAATTTTTTTGAATTAAACAGATTAAAAAACTCATCAATTTAATAAAAAAGCTACACAACTATGTGATTATTTTTTCTAATTAATGATTGATTATTTTTTCTAATTAATGAATTAATGATTTATTATTATGGTATATTTATGATGGTTTTCAATTTACTTGCGAACTGTAGTAATTATCTATATAAATGGATCCATGTTTGTGAAAAAGAAATGTTTTTAACTTTTATAAAAAGCATTAATTAATATTCTCTTACCAACTTGAAATAAATGGATCATATTTTGAGAAAGAGCTTCCTTGAATAAAGATATAACAGCTCACTTCGAAAGCAAAAAGAAACTGTATCAACCTGACACAAATAAATTTAAAGAGATTTTTCATCTTGCTTGTGGAGTGGGGCAAGAAAAGCTCTCTCTCTATGTCATGCGTTGTGCGGCTCTCTCTTGTTGATATTCTCTTGCCCGGAAGCGGAGTGGGAGAGACGGTAGTTCGTTGTAACATTAAGAGATGTCTATTTGGTTGTTCGAAAGTTTAGCAATCGACATCCAAATGCAAATCATTGCTAAAAGATTTCATTTGAATTGCTAAAAAGGTAACAAGATGCAAGGTAACAAGATGCACTTGAATAGCAAGGTTAAATAATTGTTATAAATATATTATTTTATTAATGGAAACAATATATAATATGGTTTTCATGATTTAATGATTGTATTATCAAATTGGTGTATTAGACTCCTTGTTTATGGAACAAGGGATTGTTTAACAATTTTATTGCTAAAGTCTACGAATGTATACATACCTTACCCGCCTATGGATTTGAAAGTGTGACTTCTAAGAAGAAAACAAATGTTCTTAACCATTAGGCACACTCATGTTGTATTAAATGTATCTATTAAACCAATATAATTAATATACCAAACTACAATCTATATATATTGATGGAAAGCTAATTTTTTTTTAAAATGTTGCAAGGATTTGATAAAAACCACTTAAATGACCAAATGAACGACTCGTTGAACAAATATAGGAGGGAAAATGACCAAGTGCGAAAGCATTGAAATCTATAAGTTTATAACGAGACTCATAGCTTACTTAAGGTAGGGATAAATATGTAACTGGAGTAACGAATGAGCCTCATAAAAGATTGGGATAATGACCCTTATAGATAGTAGTAAGATTGTTGAACATTTATCATAGGATAGACCCAAATTATGATGAGCTATAAGACAAATTTTACTTTGTGCAGTCATTAAATGAAAATGCAATTTTTTTATGGAGATTTTTCATTGCAATAAACTTATAATAGAACAAGGCTACATGGAAGCATATACCTGTCGCTATGCAGGAATTCAAAATAGTTGAATGGAAAAAGATGAACGACAATGCATAGCAACAGGTTTATGGAATAAAACCAAAATTTGGTTAGCTTTGAAAGAATATTGGATGCAGTGGAAGAACATCAGTCGTGGAACTGCTAAGAGTATGTCATAAGTAAGTCCTTTGGATAGAAAAGCATCGAAAAATGAGCAAAATGCTTGAGATTTGGCCCCTCCTGCAATACCATATTTAAAATAAATTATTATTACTCTTTCACTGCCCTCCCTGACTGTAATTCCGAAGATGAAATTCGTGTTGCACCAATGACACAAAACTGGTTTCATTGTCAAGAACTCAACATGGAGTAGAAAACACTTTAACTGACACCGAGACACGATCTATGGAGTGAGCTTGGTCCTGTATCATTGTTGGTGTGGAAGCTCAACAAAAAAAACATCACAATAGGGACAGTCATGGTAGAGGTCTTGTCATGCTTGACAGAAAACTAAAAATATTTCCCATATGACTCTATCACCTCTACATATTTGGTAGATTTATAGGAGGTCCTCATCGTACACAAACTTTTGTTGCAGTGATAATGGCCATCAAACCTAACTAAAACATTTAATGATATTAAATAGCACTTCATAAATCGTTGCCACTCTGTAATAAGAGGTTCAATTGATTTATGAATAGAAATAAAGAAAATAATTTAAATATTTAAAAAATATATGAAAATTCAAGAGTATAATGTTGAACTTTGGAAATCCTTATAAAATGTATAGTCAACTATTCGATTAATATGCAATTATATACCTGGTGCAACATGTATAATAACATGTTCATGGTGGGATGCATATGCTAAATGCAAAGGAAAACTACTATTGAAATTCTTTATAACTCTACCAAACAACACCATAAATCATTCTTCATTCTACCTTGAAATGATCCAACACACTCTTTCCCTTTAATCCATGGCTCCAGAGATCATAAGAGAGAAATTTTCGTGGTCTCTTCTACATGTTTGGTATCGCCAATGGAAAAGTACCTCCGAGCTACAAAATATAACACATCAAATTTTTCCAAGGCTACATTGTAGCAATTGGGCTAGAAAATATGGGTGGGGGCATCAAAGCGCTTTATAATTTTTTGATTCTTTCTTTTAAGCTAGCATTTTCAATTTCAATTTCTCCAACTAAAATTTTCAAGGCTTCACCCATATCTTCCTGAATATATACAATTTTAGACGATGAAACTCCATTAAGGTCAAGTTCTGAGTTTGATTTTTCTTGAAATTTTTTATTTTTTGAATGGACCTTTTCAAATACTAATTTCTTTGATCCTTTGTTGAAAAGGGCACTATGCAAAGTTAGGGACTCTTCCTAAAATAGAATTGGTTCCTGTGTAGCCAATTTTGTTGCAACTTCTCTACTTTCCTGAATTATTTGTTCCTCATCAGGAAATTTTATGTCCTCAATGTTCACGTCCAAGTCCATGTATTCAAGAAAAATATCTTCTTTAGGTATGACCTCACTTCTTCCTTCCTTATTTGTTTGTATTTTCCTTTTACTAGTCATTGGGACCTTTTGGGGTCTTTACAGAATTTCATTAGGATGGTTTTGATCTCCTCCATCATTGGAATTGTCTATTGAATATTTCTTATGTTCCTGAG
>ML784733.1:318281-345444 GCA_009831015.1 Picea engelmannii
CCGATGACCTGCCCTGATGTTCAGTCGATAGAATTCCTCAGTGTATTCTTTCACTGTCATCAGCTTCTGTCTCAGGTTCTGCATTCTCCTGAACAGAGTAATTTGATAATCCCTGGGGATGAATTTTGCCTTCATCTTCACGATCATCCTGCCCCAGCTCTTGATCTTCTGCTTGCCCTTGCAGCGCCTGTCAGCTTGTAGTTCATCCCACCATGATGTTGCATGTCCTTTTAAGCATGTAACAACATGCTTGACTTTCTTGTCCTCTTCGACATCTTTGTAGTTGAAGTAAGTATCCAGAGCCTTAATCCAATCTAGTAGCTCCTCTGCATCCATGTTTTCCTCGTAAATTGGAATGTCCATCTTCGCTCTTGCACCCATCCTGGAAATAGCTTTCATAAAACGCTCATTTGATGCATATCCGGTTGTAACTTCCTCCTCTCATTCAACCTCTATTTCATTATTGAAATCACTCAGATCCCCTGCACTAGCTGTGCGTCTTTGCGCTGTCTCCATGTCCTCGAGTCTCGCTCGGAGGTCTCTCATCTGTCTCTCTATGGCTAGATCAGTTATCTTCCTGCCTCTTCTTCTCTGCACTTCCCTATCCTCTAGATCAGGTGACTGCCTATCTCTCCTTGGCGGCATGGCGAATTCTCCTCTTCTCTACTACAGAAAGCAAAGAACAATCTGTCTTAGCTCTGATACCAAACTGACGCAGTGTCGCACCCGCAGGCACGCCTACTCATAGGATCTTCTCTTTCCTCGGCCCAAAGAACACTAACCAGTCCTTCTATTTCCCTATTGGGAAATATGCACCCACAGATCTCTTTGCGCGACTCCCCCTCTCTTTACTTATCGAGGAATAGGACTTCACAACCTTGCGAGGTCAGTGATCGAGCGTAGGACTCTCGAATCTCTGAGACCCGATATGAGTCAACACTAACCCTTCCGTTCCTTTGTCGGGACTTTCTCTATCGGGATCTCGGCACTCGCGGTGTCGAGAAACTCGGTTCTCCGACTCCCGATTCCCGATATGTCGAAACTCCGATGAGCTCGCGGCTTTGACTTTTCAACGGTCCCGTCACCTTGTCGGGATTTCGGACTTTGCGGGATCGCGAATCCTGATGTCCAATGTTTCGGGACTTTACGTTTCCCGAACCTCGATACAGTGTGCTACCTGTCCACCACCAACTCCTGTGGCCCCACACGATACTTGTAGTCATCGGGATATCGCGTATCGCGATTTCGCGACTCCCGTTACCAAATCTTCGATTCCTTTCTTACGAAATCCTGATAGCCGATTTCGCGAATAATCCAACGCCCCTGGATGGCTTGGATCAACGGCTCTGCCCCTTCTGAGCTTTAAACACTGTGGGAATATCTGCAGTATCCCCCTTCACCCCCGCGATATCCAACGGCTCACGGTGATTCGTTGATTTTCCCTAGAAGATATCGACCGTCCGTTCTTCCTTATGCAATCCATGAAATGACTAAGTGTTCTTCCACATAACTTATCCACCTACATGGAAACTTGCAACGCTTCTTGCCAACCTTCAAGGCACAACTTTTATACGTTTTCCTTCAACAAATTAGAAGGTCCTATCCCTCCTGAGATTTTCCCCACGACCTCAAGTCCTTCAAGAAAACTCTTGCACGCACTCCTTGCGGAAAACCTTCAACAACGTCGAAGTGTTGAAGTCACTTGACTCTACGCACACCTGCAGCAGCAGTCTGTCAAATTCTTCACTCAGGTTCACAACCCTGAGACTTTTACCTGGCCTGCGCACTCCTTGCACGACTCCTGTGCCCAACTGCACTTATGGATGAATGAGAACAAAAACTATCTCTATCTGAACCCTCTGTCAGCACACTCCTTGCGGACACTTCAACTGCACTCCTTGTAGGAATTCTCTGGCTCAAATAGAGAAACAATTGAAACTCATTCCATCCCCCTCTCAGACTTCAATTCATACATGAAATCACATACACAACATATAAAAGCAAATGTATAACAAGAAGCAAACGTTCATGAGCCTATCATTCAACACCAATACACAGAGAACAACACTAACCATGAATTTGAATCAAAGCTTTCTATTAATTCAAATGTCTGTACATGGATGTTTTTACACAACTCTCTTCTTCTTCTTGCTCCAAATGCTTCTGAATAATGTTACAATGCACAATGAGGGTGTCTATATCCCATTTCCCTCTTGCGCTCTACAACTGTCTAGTCTAGAATTAAATTCTATCTACTTTACATTAACTATTTTAAATGTCGTCTACCTACTAAGGACGAGAGAAATCTGCTCAAGGTCCATTTACAATATACAAGTGTGCCTCATCTTAATGGCTCATTTAAGATTTGCGCAACAATTCCAAAGTGTTTTCAAAATTTGTGCTGGCTTGTCCAGCTATCCTCTGCTTCCGTGCTGGCTCGCTTGATGTGTTGGCGATGCTCCTATATCACATTCCCTTAGGGACTTATCGATACGAGAGCCCAACCTCTTGTCAACGGGACTTTCGAATTCCCAATTTCTGATCCCCCGGAGTAGCCTTTGTCACCTTAGCCCTCCTGGCTATGCTCTGATCCAGGTGACCATTCCTCATAAGACCTCTGTCCTATATTTTCCGTGATTTATGAATACAAGAGCCCGACCTCTTGTCAATGGGACTCCCGAATTCTTGATTTGCAAAATCCCGATAGACTCTTCCTTTCCAAATTCTCGATATCCGAAATCATGTAATGGGTATAGCTCCCTTCTGTCAGCGCCCTTTGTGCGTGACCAACGGCTAGGCTAAGCACTAGCTCCTGTCGCAACTTCACGACTTTGCAAGTCGAAAGGTTGAGCACTCATGCTCTTATACCACGAATTCCCGAGATGCGAGAAGTCAACGGAGTGTTAACTCCTTTCTCAAGGCGATGCATGTCCGCCTGTCAATCATACGGGACCCACTTTGTGGTTCTGCCACATGTTCCTTCGTGCCGACCTTTCAGCACTTCGCGACTTCTGATATCGAGAAGAGGTCCTCTCAACCTCCGAACCTCCAAATGCGCGATACGCATGATGAGACTCTGATCCAACGGTCCTCCCATGACCTGGATCCAAATGTGATCCTTGCTCCTCGAAATTTCTCCACTCGCGACTTGGAGCACCCAACTCATGGGCTCTCACCTTGCCAACCTCCGAGTTCGCGAGATCCCTCGATCTCTTCCACCTGTTCTCCTCAGATAGACAGTTCTGATCTTCTCGCGACTTCGCCACTCGCGAAATCGAGATATTTCCTCCTCTGACTCCCGATGTTCGAATCCTCGATAGAGAGGATCTCGCGACATGCATCCTCCTTCCAACAGACGGCTCAGATTCTTCCGTGAATTTGAAACTCGCAAAGTCTAGACGCTCACCTCTGTGAGTCACGATGCTCGAGTCTCTGAAGCAGATGATCTCACGACACACATCCTTCCGTAGACGGATGGATCCGATCCTTTCGCAAATTCAAAACTTCTGATGTCAAGTGTCCAAACCTTCGTCCTCAGGACCCCCAAACTCCTTAATGCTGAGATCCCGATACCAACTCCTTCGGGACTTTTCGCCTCTGTTCACGAGGGCTTAACCCTCATGCATCTCCTGACAGATCCAATGGATGTCGGGTTTTCTAACTAAGATCTGATGGTTCAGATCTGTCCCATGCTCTGCACTCTCCCACTGCTCCCTGGACGTGGAAAAACCATCGGTCCAGATACTCCCATGGACCTTGGGGATATACGGTCCCGATTTCTTCGCTACTCACGAAGATAAAGGAAAAGGGGTTAAGGAATTTAATGCCATCGTCTCTTCCTCCAATCTAACGATCGTGAATGACTGCAGATCTTTCGACGGGATCTCATTCGTCAATCGATTCTCATCCACACGCTCCTGTTTCGAGATTTCGCGGGTCGAGGTTTCGGGACTCGCGAGTGCAAGAAAACTCGCACCTAGATACTTTGGGTGCCGAAACGCCAAAATGTTGAGGTCTACAAGGACCGTTCTCCCTCGTACAAAGTTTTGAGACTTAACCTCTAACATCCTTCTTCAGGTCCTCATGTAATTTACACTAGGTTTTGAATATCAGACTAGAAGGTCTTCTCTAAGGTAAGGGAGTGGTCTCAAAAGGATGCCTTTGGGAGGAAATCTATCCAAGGCATCAGGTAGGACAAACACAAGAAAAATATCCCGAGAGCAAACTTGAAGTCTGACTTAGATTGGTAAGCATATAAATAGCAATTCGTAAAACACAAGCCATACGTGGTCTTTCCATTATAAGCATGCAACCACCATTTCTGGTCAAAGCACCACACAGACAGTCTTATGCTCAAACCATTCATAAATTGCACAGACTATGAACATATATATCAGCATATAAACTTCAAGATACAGGATATAAAACACTTATCAGAAATAACACTAGGTGTGATTGCAACTGCTGAGAGGGGTGCTCATTTCCACCCAACCGTAGGCTCAACGACTCCCAACGGATTTACCACTAGCCACCCCCGAGATGAGACCACGATGCTACGAGACTGTGTCTATGTTTGCTAGTGACTGAGAACGAAGGTTACTCTCCTTCTTCTCTGCTATCACTCACTCTATATTTTTCCAGAGTTCTCCTCCTCCTCCTTCCCTCGCGTCTGCACTTCTTGCCTTTTCTTTGTTCGGTGAGGTTGTGTGTGGCAGGATTTTCCTCGCAGTGGTCAAGTGTGAGGACTCTATGGATGGACAGTTCACCCCCATCCCTCATTACTCATGAGGAGCCCTTTACCTACCAATCCTGACGAGTCATTTAATTCGGGGCCAGCGAGCCGCTCTTGGTTCTCTGGGCCAGTGAAGTCCAAATACAGTATTGGTTTCGGTGGAAGTTAACGCCACCTTTCCAGGTGCCTTCCACCACCTTTCTTCAGCCATCGTGGTCTTTTTTCCAGCTTATCCCCTCTCAGTAGTCCTGCAATATATATTCATAATATTATTCACATTCATCGACCTTTTTCACAAGGTCCATTCACATCACACATTCACATTTTTGGGTTTGCCACAGTTCTTGGCCAGTATAGTTATTTTTACAAACTGGGGGAAACAAGGTGTTACAATGTGTGTTGTGTGAGGGGTGGGTTGGAATGAATGGGGTTATAGTGGTAGCATTCAAATAACATGACCATGTGTCACGTGAGTATGTGCCGAACTAGTTGTTGATTTCCCTAGTAAAACAAATATATCATTTGAGTAGTACTCTTTAACACTATCCCTATATTTGAATATATCACATAATTGGCCATGAAAAAGGCCAATGAAAGCAACAATACTATTAGGAAAAGGCACCAATAAAAGATGAAATGGCTCTTTAGTGTTCCTAAGTTCATGAATTGGATTTGTGAGTTCATCTAAACATTAATTAATTTTAATGTATAGGTCTTGTGGGGGGTTAGGGTTTTGGTTTTGGATCAATGTTTTGCACCATACTAGCATAATAAAAGTTCCATTTAAACAATAAAACATATTTTTAAAAATTATGTAAATTTGTATAATTTAATAAAAAAATGGATTTCAATTAAAAACCACCTAGAAATGAGATCTCCTATATGATTCCAACCTCCCTCCTACTTTTAGTCACTAATAGAAGGAAGAAGAAAACAATGAAAAGACAAAGATATTCAATAGTTGTTGTTTTATCGATGACTTTATGGGCAAGAAGCTCATTTTTTTCATCCAATGACATTAGTAGTCATAACTTTTTTAATGACCTTGTGAGCAAGATACCCATATTTTTCAACTAGGGAAATCTGATGCAAAGACATCCCTAGTAGTGTAGCTATCTACCACAATTTCTTACTTTTACTTAGTTTTGATTCTATTTTGTGATTGATCACAAAAAGGAAGAAAATGCAATGTAGTGATTTTTTTATCAACCACATCATATTTGGAATTTAAACAATTACAATGGTTGTGGGACCAAATCCAAAAAAACATAATTTATGAACAAACAAAGGGCTTTGGCTATACTTTAATTATTTTTTTATTTTTTTTAATAATTGTGAATTCTATAGACTTACAGATAAGTTTTGTGAATGTAAAGAGATTAGAAAACTCAGCGATAAAAAGGCTACACAACTATGTGATTTTTTTTTCTAATTAATAATTTATTATTATGGTATATTTATGATTGTTTTTAATTTACTTGCGAACTGTAGTTATCTATATAAATGGATGAATGTTCAATTTTTGTGATAAAAAAAATGTTTTTTAATTTTATAAAGAGCATTAATTAATATTCACTTACCAACTTGAAATAAATACAACATATTTTGAGAAAGAGCTTCCTTGCATAAAGATATAACACCTCACTTCGAAAGCAAAAAGAATCTTTATCAACTTGACACAAATAAATTTTAAGAGATTTATCCTCTTGCTTGTGGAGTGGGGCAAGAAAAGCTCTCTCTGTCTCATACGCTGTGCGGCTCTCACCGGTGACAGTCTCTTGCCCGGAAGTGGAATGGGAAAATCATTGCTAAATGATTTGATTTGAATTGCTAAAAAGGTAACAAGATGCACTTGAATATTTGTGTCGTAATTGTAATGGTTATACATATATTATTTATAATAAGGTTAAATAACTGTTATAAATATATTGGTTAAATAATTATTATAAATATATTGTTTTAATAATGGAAATATTACTAAAATTTATGAAGATATACATATTTTATTTTCTTTGGATTTGAACATGTGACTTTTAAGAAGGGAACAAATATTTTTAACTATTAGACATATTCAAGTTGTATAAAATGCATCTATTAAACCAATATAAATAATATACAAAACTAGAATCTACATATATTGATGGAAGGCTAAAAAATTCTAAAAACGTAGCAAGGATTTGATAAAAACCACTTTTTTTTCCCAAAAAAAATTCACTTTATATTAATAAGGTAATATAAACTGGTCTTTTCAAAGAGTTCCGATACAAAAATTCTACAATACAATGCCCTTATCAGGATAGTGTAGTTGACAAAATCTAGTGTCTGAAACCCATTACATCCTCAACAAAAAAAACCAATCTGCCAAATGGCTGAGAGGGATAAATAGTGACTAACAAGGAAAAAGAAAGAAAGTCCATAACGATAACAACTTTATCCCAAACTGAAATAGTAGGAAACTGGTAAAAAATCTAAGATCGCAGAATCTAATAAAGTTCAAGTGATAGAAGAGGACCCTCATGTTCCTCGACACACTGGAAATAGTAGATTTTTCTAGGATCTTTGAGAAGTGCCTGCTTTGAGAGTCTATCATCCACTTTATTGTCTTCGCTATAAACATGAGTAAAAGAGATAGAAAGGAAGTGGTCAATTAGTCTCCTTAATCTAAGTTTCCAGCAATCTAATGTAACATCTTGGAGGCAACCCTTCTCCTTTAACCAGTCAATGATAACCTTGGAGTCACCCTGAACTTGGATGGATTGGATGGAAAGTTGGGAAGCGAGTGTGAGTAGTGCCCAGGCTCCCAACAATTATGCTCTGGTGTTTGTCCCCTACCCACAATTGATGAGCCATTTGTAGTTGCATTGTCCATCCAACTTGATAATGCCTCATGCACCAGTATTCAGGCCCGAAGACTCTGCTACTCCATCAAACCAGCCAGTCAGTCCACTCCAACTGTGGCAGCAATGCCCCTTTTTCCAATAAATATTTCTCGGAATCACTTTATGATCATGCAAGGCAATTGTAACTCGATGGACCACCCGCTGAATGGATGAGTGTTGATCTTCAAAAAGTACTGTATTCCTTTCCTGCCACACAAACCAACAGATGTATGCTGGCAAAGTTAAATGTATTGCTTTGTGTTTATGCCATGTATTGAAACAATCCTCAATACTGGTGCCCGACCAAGTAACCAATGAGTTAAAATGAAGTAATAATATGTTCCAAACCGCCACAGTAAACTCACAGTCAACGAGCAGATGGTGTGTAGTATGATGGTTAGTTTTGCAGAGAATACAAATGCCAGGTCCTATGAAACCTCTTCATTGTAGTACCTCCCAAGTGAGGATTCTATTTTCAACTACCAAACAAATGAAAATTTTGATTTTTATAGGGCAGGCCCAAGACCAAAGTGCCTTTCTCCAGCCACAGATCGTATGAGTCCATTTCTTTTTTTCCACCACCAAGTAAAATTTTTTGACCGAGGTAATACCCGTCTGGTCTCCACCTGTCTAGATTAAGACATCTGGTGAATCATGTAAGAGGATGCCTGAGTTGATGAGGTCGCATCTAAATTTTTTCCGTTTAATCAGTAGGTGCCTCGTTAGATTTAACGCCTCTCCAAAGTACCAATTTGTTGATGTTATTCTCGCTAGGGTATCCTCAACTTCTTGGTAGAGGTAATGAATCCCTTGCCTATTGATTGCTTGAATAAGTTCCTCCGATAAAATGGTTGACTCCTCCATGCCCAATATGTGACCACGATCGATCAGAATAGTGTGTCCCGTAGCAGGTCTCCACACAATCCAGTGAAGGAGAGTATGCACAGATTTTAATAAGTGGACCCAAGGCTATGATCCTTTTGTCTAATAGTTGCTAACAATATCAAGCCAATTGTCCATTGAAATGGCTGGAAAGTATTTGGATTTTAATACCCGATACCAAATGTCATCGTGCATCAAGGCCCTCCAAAGGGTGTTTGTTGCCAAGGCTCTGCCAAAACAAGGTATGTTTCTCAGTCCCCACCCCCCAAGGGTCTTAGGGCGAGCAATGAGATTCCAGTTGCAAAGGTGGAAGATTTTTTTTTTCTTGCAGCCAGACCAAAGAAAACCAAATACAATTTGGTGGATCCTATGAAGGATAGTGGCAGGTATGTTTGATAAGGCCAACCAATACACTGGTTGACTCTCAAGTACTTCTTTTATCAAGACTAGGCAGCCTCGATGGACAACCACCGGTTGCACCAATGTCTAATTCTCTTTTCATATTTTTCTAAAATCCATAACCAGTCCTAATTTTTGTACCGACCCATCTTCAGAAAATATCCAAGATACTTGAATCCCTTCTCTAGATCCTAAATTTGATATTGATAATGTGCTTTAATACCATCAAGTACTTGTTGACTGACACCAAACTGCAAGAAAGTAGTTTTTTTTGCATTGATATGAAGGCTTGTTGCACTACATAAAAGATGCAATATTTTGCTAATTTCCCTCCATTCCTCTAAGGAAGTTTTTGTCATGATTAAGACATCGTCAGCAATTAAAAGATACATAATTTGAATGTATCTGGAATCCTTGATTCCTGTCAGAAGTCCTTCCTCTTGTCTATGCTTAAGTGCCAAACTCAAGCCTTCCATAATCAAAACAAATAATAAAGGCGAGAGTGGGAAACCCTGCCTGAGACTCCTTTCAATGTGGAAGAAAGGCAATGGCTCGCCATTAATCAAAACAACAAATGTCGTCGAAGTAATACAACTCATGATCCAGTTGGTAGTCGGAAGGCCAAAGACACTTTGCAATAAAACCAGTATGAGAAAGTCCCAACTGATAGTGTCATAGGCTCTTTTTAAGTCGATCTTGAGTATAAGTGCCTGCAGTTTTTTTTCTCTAATGTTGTGAAGACACTCTTGGGAAATTCCTATCGCATCTATGATTTATCTTCCTTTTAAGAATCCAAACTTCTCCTCTAAAAGTGTGCATGAAAGGATCGACCTGATTCTCGTGGAAATGATTTTGTAGCACAGATTAAATAAAGCGATCGATCAGAAATCGCTAAAGGTGGTCGGACCATTAACCTTGGGAATTAATGCAATGAAGGTTGAGTTAAGTGATCTAATGACATCACCCTTGAGGCGAGTTTCTTTAATGGCTAGTAGTAAATCATTAGCAACCAACTCAAAAAAACAAGTGTAGAACTCCACAGTCCACCTGTCAAGGCCGAGACTTTTTTCTTTGGTCATGCCTTTTAGTACCTCAAAGATTTCTTCTTTTGTAACTACAGATTCTAAGATGTGGATGTCTTCTGCCGTAAACAAATTAGGATACAGTCTCACTAAATCAACTTTATCAACAATAGTGTTTTGTTCCAGAGTTTTGTAAAAGGAGGAACATTGCTTGTCTTTTTATGGCTTCCTGACCAAGATGAATCTGTCCCTCGTCATCTTGGATTTCCCACAGGTACTTTTTATTGCGTCTATGGCTAGAGAAACTATGGAAACACTTTGTGTTTTTATCGCCAGAGTTTATGCATGTGGCCCTACTTTTCAGGTGCCATTGTTCTTCTTCCTCAATCAATAATTTATTGCGTTCAGTTTCAGATATCTAGGTCAAAATTGTGGCCAATGTTGAGGCTTGAATGTAGTAGACCAGCATACTCTACTTCTAAATTTTCATAAAGTAAAGTTTCCTTTTGTTTCTTTTCTGAAATCCAAACTCTCACTTGAGCTTTTAACTTGATGAGTTTAGCAACGAGTCGGTGTTGCACACCTTCCTCTCTAGTATCCTAAATAGAACACCAAACTGAGTGAACAAGATCACTAAATGACTCGTCACCCAAATGAGTTGGATTAAATTTGTATGGATATGCAATCTTTTTGAGTCCATAGTCCAGTTGGAAAAAAACAAGTGCATGATCCGAAACAAATGGATAATTTACCCACGATTTGTACCTAACAGTGTCAATCAGAAGTGAAGCTAAGACAAAGACTATGTCCAATCATTTTTGAATGCTTTGGCTCCCAATTCTTCCATTGCACCAAGTAGGCACTAGCTCTACTGGTTGGACGTCCACTAACTTATTTTTACCAAAGAGGTCTGTGAAGTATCCTCCCAGAGAATCTATAATTGCGTCGGCACCCCAAACTTCCTTAATGCTAGTGGTAAAATTAATATCCCCCGCTAGTATGAGTGAGTCCAAAGTTAACAAACCTTTAGCTTGAACTCGATCCCAGAAAACTCTGTGATCATAACACGACCCATATGAATTTATGAGAGAAATATTTTTATTATCCGGAAGATGTGTACCTGTAAGAAAAATTCCACCTACACATAGAAAAGGTTCCAGATAAAAAATAGTGGGATTCCATGCAACTAGAAGTCCTCCCAACTTCCCCATGGAGCTAAGAGCACAAACCATCTAGGAGGGACAGAGAGAGTAAAGAAAATTTTGAGTGTTTTCTTCATCCACCAGGGTTTCTTAAAAAAATATAATGTTGGGCTTGTTGATGTCTATGAGTCTGCGCAAAGAAGGCAGATTATGGGGCCCTCCCACCTCCCTTATTTTAAGGTAGAGGAGGATCATGATTTAGCCTTGGCTAGGGATTTCATGCCTCTAAGAACCCCTGTGTCTGAAGTTGAAGATGTGTGCAGAATAGTAGTTGATGGAGTTTTCCCTACCTTCTTTCTGGCACTTTGGGTTTTAATTAGAGAGATCTCCAATCCCAACCCTAGAGACCAGGCTATATTCTTCCCATGGAGGGATTCTGAAGCAGGAGAGGGTTTGATGGGATGGAAAATTTGGGCCCCCTGTTGCACCTCCAAACCCAAGAAGGTCGGTAGTGGGATGGTGTTATCAGTGTCAAGGAAGATAGGTATCATAGAATTAGTATTGGTGTTGTGAGCTAATCCATTCAAAAGACCAAGAGGATCAGGAGATAAGTTCCTAAGATCACTAGTCGAAATCCCCTGTTGTGCATCTAAATCCCAGTAAGTGGGTAGTAGGTTAGGATTGTCTGAATCACTACAGGAGGGCCTCGGGGAAGAAACAACTGCCAATGGAACGGTGGAGCCCTGTGTGTCACTTGATAAAGGGAGAGGGTTTGTTGGTGGGGACGGTGGAAAAGATTCAGCCGACTATGGAGGCTGACGAATAACACAAGTAGGGGTGGAAGGTGTCTCTAATAATGTAGGGACTCGAAGACTAGCCAAGGAAAGTTCATTGGTAAAGGTAGAAAGAGCAGAGGTGGTCACAAAATTCAAGTCTATGGAGTTTTCTAAGTAGTCTCTTTCCCAGACTGAAAGCTTGAAGAAAAGAATTGGGAAGTAAGTTTTCAACTTACCAATGAGAATTCTCGAGAGTTCGCCATCAGGATCAGCTCCGATATCTCATGGAACAGAAGTTGTACCAGCATCCTCCTCTTCACTCAAATAGGTAGCAGAGTGTAGTTCTTCCAAGTGATCCTCAGACCTCCCAAAGCCAGACCTGTAAGTACAATCATTCCTGAGATGGCTCATTTGACGACAATGGGAGCAATGAAAGGGGATCCCCAAGTAGTCCAGTCGTTGGATCATAATTTGTCTACGCCACTCAAGTTCCAATGACTCCATCAACCCTGCGTGAATGTCAATCTCAACCAAGACTCACGCCATGTGTTTGTCCTCGGAGCTAAGACACTTTTCATCGACTTTGAGGAAGTGGCCAAGAAGATTACCAATGGCCCTTAGAGCCGGATTGTTCCACAAGTTAAGAATAAGGCTCGATAGGAGGACCCAAATGTGGTGAAGGATGAAATAATCAATGGTTAGGTCGAAGCCTATTTGCCAATTCTTTAACATGATGTTGCTACCTTCATAAGCCCAGAAACTGGATAGTATAAGTATAGCATCTTCCAGGGAGTTAAAGACTAAACCGAACCAACCGAAATTGAGGGTCCAGTGCTTCGACAGGTAGCCCAGGATTGAAAAACAATGGGAATGCATCAAGTTGCTAAAATTGATAGAGCTCCTTGTCTTGTAAGAAAATTGTCCAACTAAATCACAGAGCGATAGTTGGCATGTTTCCTCCAACCCCACATCCATCCCGATCACCAGTCTTCGCCTCTGTTTTTTTGGCTTCCAGACCTTGCCCGAGGTTTTACTCCTCGCAAGTTTTGAACTGGGATTCTCTGGATAAGTTACCACTGGAATGTGATCTACCTCAGGAGGCCCCTGAGATGGGCTAGATCCCAGTCTGTTGTTAAAAGGAAAACCCCAATTACTAGCCTTTCATCTGGTGGTTTCAGTAGTCGGGCGTCCCTCAGAGTGTAAAACCGAGAGTGTGGGAGAAGTAAATAGTTTATTCTTTGTCTCCACACTAGTGAAATCCAAGGAAGGAGGCAGATGGGCCTTAGTTGTATGGTGTAATGACTCATTAAGCTGATTAAATCCGTTCAACAGATAAATGAATCTATATAGAGAGATAAAGAGATAGAGTAATTGAAAGTAAAAAAAAAACTGATTTAGTTAATAGGTTCTTTCTAGTTTCAAGAATGAGAGAGATGAGTAATTCCTTCAATACCCAATATTATGGAGTTCACATATGGAATTTAAAAAAATATTAATATGAAAAAAACAATTTCAATGTGGGCCAAAAATAAATATTTCTATGTTCACCCATATATATATATATATATATATATATAACAACTTGGCATTTAAAAAACTATTTTAACATCCATCTTAAGTAAAATAATTTTATATCAATTTAATATAGAGAGAATAATTGAAACCGAAAAAAATTTATTCTGCACATAGGTGCTTTCTACATATGAGGGATATGTAGTTAAGTATTCCTTCAATGCTTAATATGTAGTTAACACATATATAACAAATGAAAGTGAAAAATTATTATGGTTAAAACATTTAATTGTCAGTTGAGTATGAGGGAGATGTGCAATTTTTTTCATTCTTAACATGGACTTGACACACACACTCACACACACACACATATAAAGAACCATTGTAGATCCATATTAATTCCAAATCTATCATGGGTTAAGAGGCATCAAATCCTTAGAAATGCAAATATTTTTTCAAATTTTGTTATCTAAAGAAAGTTGCATCTTTAAGAATTTGATGTCTCTGGTCCGTGATAGATCCAAAGTTAAGATAAATCTAAGCTAATTTATATATCATTTAATCTCAATGACAAAAAAAAATATAAAAATATAAAATAACCAACAATTACAACATTAGGCTAAAATTCACATCAGAAATAACAATTAGAATCCAATTACATAAATACATTCAAAGATGTCGGAGATGAAACTTCAAAAACAATATCAAGCACCAAAAAGAGACTGGTAAACAAAACATAGGAACTTGATTTACCACAAAAGTTAGAATAGTGCGTGGGAGATTAAAAGATGAATCTTAAAAAGACAGTGAATGTCAAAAAAACAAAGTCTCTAATGTTCCGCTATGAATAAAATCAACTAAGTTTTCCTTCCTTTGACATAATTTAGTGTCTTCTCTGGAAAAAAAACTTTGAATGATTTATGTATCCATACTTCAATTTGTTTTACCAAACTGTGTTATTTATTTTCGGACATTTTAAGTACCTGTTAAGCACAAGTTCAACAAAACTCTAGTTATTTTGGGAGATTTATGTTGAATGTGAAAAGATGGTTTCCAATATTCTCTCCCACGGATCGCTATGGAAGTTCTGGAAATTAGCAAGATTATTGCCACTATTTAGCAAAGATAAGATCAAGTAGTTTGGTAATTAATGCAAGTAGTTTACTTAATTGTGGGATAATTAGTTTAAATATGTAGTTCTTAGAGGTAGATATTGAGTCATGACTACAAGCGTGCTTCTGGGTTGTATTGCAAATCTTCTTGATTGATAAATAAGAATATTGATTGCCATTGCCTCATGCTTCTGGGTTGTATTGTAAATCCCTTTGATTGATAAATAAGAATATGGATTGCCATTGTCTCATGGATATTTCCTTGATAAAGGTTTTACCACTTAAATTCATGTGGAATGCTTTGTGTGTTTGTCATTTGGTCTTTCTGTCTTACAGATTCCTTTTCTCTGGTCTCACGGGCCCAACAAGTGGTATCAAAGCATAGAGTTAAGATTCCTTTTCTCTGGTCTCACGGGCCCAACAAGTGGTATCAAAGCATAGAGTTAGAGTTGAAGAATATGAGAGCTAAGGAAAAAGACCTATCTAGAATCAAATCCTTAGAGGAAGATGTCGGTCGCTAGGGTCGTAGTTGTAAAGAGAACGGTCGCTCATGCACAGAGGAAACAAAAGGTCAGTTGTTGTTAGTTGTTTTATTTCTTTCTTGGTCGAGGGTGACATGGATTCAAAGAGATCTTGTGGATGGGAAACAATCTATGTAGCTAGTTGAAGAGCTGGTGTAGACATGGAGAGAGCCCAATTGTGAAAGAGAGTATCTCACGTTCGAGGAAGCTGTGTATAATCTACTTTGGGAGTTTATGCCAAGCCTAGGATATACAAGATCTCTCACACTTATCTCTGTCTCAAGGCACTCCACCTGCGCAAAATGATGATAATCTCACCACTCTAGTCAAAGGCTGGGGTCACATGCTGCAGGAGCTCAAGATGGAGAAGTTCTTCAAGTTCTCTACCTGAGGGTTCGAGGAAGTGGCGAATGGTTGCAGATCTCTTAAGAAATCGATGTTGGGCGAGAGTCAAATTGAAGAGGAAAGGATATTCATCAAATTCAGAGCGAGGGATTTCACGACATCGGTATTGTGGCCAGATTTGGGACACAAAACATAGAAGTGCCACATGTGGATATTGTAGTCGGGGATGATGACACCCGTGTGGCACGCAATGGTGAGATTCACTGATAAGTTGTCAAGTGTCAGGTTCGCGAGGGAATGAGATTTCGAAGCTAGAAGTCGTCACCAAGATCAAGAATGATAAGAGATGTGGTATTGATGAAGGAGAAAGGAGGAAATCCCATAGATGCATCAAATTGCGGGACACAATGAATGCCATTAAGGCTGGAAGGCTCGATCCTTCATCTTTGGTTACTCTTGAAGTCCAAGAAGGGGACGATGGTCGATTCTAGGGAGAGAAAAACCGAAGGTTGTATGTGTTACGGGAGGTCGGTGTTCCGTCAATTAACATGAATATAAAGTCCAAAAATTTCAAATCTCATCATACTACCTCGAGGACATCATGCCCTATAGAAGGAAAGACATATTTTTTTCATTTCTCATGGAGGTGGTAGAAGATTCAATCATGAAGGTTGTGATAGATCTGCTAGAGGGAAATATGGGTTGTGTATACAACCTGGTAGATGACGTCTATGCGCGTTGGGCGCCAAATGTTGGTGTTGAAGGCGAAGGCGTCAATGCCTTTGTTATGGGTGAGTTGGAACTTGGAGATGGATTTATACTCCAACCTGTCCGAGGATGTGGCCATTCTGTAGGAGCACGCCCAAGAAAGAAACAAATGGATAATGGACTAGATTACTTTGCAAAGAGGGTTTAAAGGAAGGAAGAAAGAATATGATCTATTACATTCGAGTGATTTGAGATATTACGTTTTGGATTTCTTGTTTCTTGTTGTATTTATGTTTGAACTGTATTGGAGTTACTGAGGATGGATACTCTGGCATGGAGGTCCATGTGCCTCACGCGGATGAAAGATTGTCATTCGGGCGAATTGAACCCAGAACGTTCTTGGCGAGAAAGGGAGGAGAAACTTGGTTTCAGTGGTTGTGCTAAGATCTTTAGAATGTTTTGGTTGTGGGGGTCTGTTCCACCATGTTTATGTATGGGAGAGATTTGTGGGGAGGAGCTCTGGAGATCAATGTCGACTCAACCACGAAAGATGAAAGGAATTGAAACCAACAAGACTGTGTTCAAGTGGATTGCTATATCGATTTTATTAGTGGGGGTGGTGACACTCATTGTCAAATTGGTTCCCAGGCATAACTATTATCTGTGTGGTGTTGCATCAATCTCTAAAATAGGGGATAGTATTTTCTGTAGTTTTTTGAAATGGCCGAGGATAATATTTTCTGTAGTTTTTTGAAATGGTCAGGGATAATATTTTCTGTAGTTTTTTCAAATGGTTGGCAAGGGAGAGGAGCCCTACAATCAGTATAGACCTTGGTACGATTTATTGTGTGTTAGGTTGTGTTAGGTATAGACCTTGATACGATGTATTCAATATATACCTTGATAGAGAAGCGTTCATGAAGGTTTCTAACAAGGAAGAGGAAAGAGCCAATGAGGCAGAGGAACCACTTTCAAATAAAACCTATGAAGAAGAAATCAAGGCCAGATTTGGTCAAGGTTTCTAATGCAAAGTTCAAGATGGAGTATTGAAGGTGTCTAGGTAAGAAAGGTAGGTCTATATTTCTCTATAAAACTGATGATATGTTTAGAGATTTGTGGTGAAACTAGTAGTGGCAAGTCAATCAAGAATTTTGAGAATAGATGATGCATGTGAGTTCACATCTTTGTGTTATTGTTTGGACAATATAGGAATGACATTCTCCTAGATAAATAATTAATAATATAATTATTGATTATTAAATAATATATATAATAAGTAATAATAATAAATAAGTAGTTATTTATTATCCAAGGGATGCATCCTTTCATGGATGGTCACCATATGTTCTCTATATATGGAACATTCATCATTATAATAATACATCGATCTCACATATGATATCATATAGAAAAATCAACATGGTATGAGAGTGAGACTAGGCTAACTCCCTCATGGGAGGGCCCAGGATCATGAGAGAAGACATTGCAGCCATGGCTCCTAAATTTCACATAGATTATTGGGATGTGTTTGCGGAAAAACCTCATTGAGGACTATGGATTATGCAAAGAGCTCTGCAGAGAAGGGGACATCCTTCACCATGGTGGTTTTCCATGGGAGGTGAGAAGGGGACATCCTTCACCATGGTATTTTTCCATGGGAGGTGAGGTGCAGGGAGAGAATCCAACGAAATAGGAGCAATTGGCACATGGGCTACATCATCGATGGATACTAGCACTGCAAATTAATTTTTCATGAAGCTTCCACCGCCACCAAAGGTCATCCAATCCAAGCATTGGAGGGGATTTCAATGATTGTGTAATGAAAACTATTCTCAGTCAATGGAATATGATAAAATCACCATTCCAATATTGGTTGTTATGGAACACGATTGAACAATTATATAAGTTTCCTTGTTTGAATAATACATGATTTGTTGTTTGAACTGCACATGATTTGCACCACCAATCCGTCTCACACACACGATGTGGAGAAGAACTGTGTAAAGTTGGATCCATTGATCACTTGATCTACCTCAATGAAATATGTGATGCGATTATTTAAAGTCGGTGAGAAGAAAAGGGAGCTCTAGTATCTAGTCGATACCAACTACCGTGATCTCATCAATCTGTCGATTCCCTCCTCCTCGTGAATAAATATTTCCATGCAGTTTTGTGGAACATCCTGGACATTAGAGTTGTTTCATAGCTCTCAGAGGTGACAATGACAAGGTATTCATGTGAAGCGCACAAATTATGACCCTCGTGCCAATTTAGAAGAGAGGAAAGCGGTGGTGCATGTTCCTATGTTGGCTTCGAGAATAGAAGGGGATTTGAAGAACCAGCATTCCCTAGAGTCCGTGAGGCATTCCATTGACAAAATCGACCAAAAATTAAGAAGATCTTAGTCATGGTGTGATGATGTGCAGTTTCTCTCCAAGTGGGGGGTCCCCCAAAAGAGGCTCATGGAGTCTAGAAACAATCTCAGATTCTCCATGGGCGATGGTTAAACTCAAGCCTTTCCCTTTCTCTCTATTCTGGGATCGCCTAATGCTACAAAAAAAAAATGAAAACCAGAAATCTCGGATCACGTTGAGAGGTATGATGTGTTGTGTTATCTATTGGTGGACCTCTAGTCAAGGTTACTTCGGAGGTGTTCTTTGATAGGAATATGGAGCACAAGGTATGCAACCTTCACATGTTGGGAAGAAAGTTTAAAGAAGAGGAATTCCATGAGCGTTGTAGAGGATGCTTGTTGATAAGAGAAGTATGTGGTTTGATATATGCAACATGATAAGAGGATATTTTTAGTTGTTGGACGGAGGTTTATTTTTTGATGCGGAAAACACCATGAGGTTGGATGATAAGGCCATGAGTGTCTTTGTTGAAGGCATCAAGAACGAATCCGTCCATAGAAGATTGTTCCATTGAAAGAAGTCATCAATTGATTGGTCATAAGTGCGCTAGAATAATTGTGTAGGAGGGAATGTAGAATTCATCTTAACGTGCCTCAGATGGTCAGATGAAGGAACCAAGACATTGGTTTCACGAGGAAACCTTGATATGTCTTGAGGGACATTGGTTCCATCAGGGAACCTCAATGTGTCCTAGATATGTTTGAGGCAGGGATCAAGAGGGAGTACACCATTCCTTACAACCCTCAACATAATGGGTTCACGGAGAGGAAGAACAGATCTATTGTTGAGGCAATAAAGGTGATGATTCATGATCAACATTTATCTATATTTCTGTGGGCAGAGGCATCAATGACTATAGTGTATGTTCATAACAGAAGTCATCACAAGACTTTGAGGAAGATGAATCCCGAGGAGGATTTCACCGTAGTGAAGCTTGAGGTTGGACACTTCAGGATATTTGGGTGTCGAGTATACATTCATGTACCCAAGGAAAAAAGGACCAAGAGAAACCCTTCAGGCAGAAAGGGTACATTTGTGGGGTAAAGTGAGTCTTCAAAGGCATATTGGATCTACATCCCTGGTTAGAGATAGATTGAGGTGAAAAGACATGTTACCTTTGAGGAGGAGTTATTCTTTAGGAGATTTAGAGGATATCACAAGGATATTGATAGTGAGAGACAAGATAATATGGTGCCTTCTCCCCCTCTCTCTCCAGTAGTTCAGAGGGAGACATTTGAACCTATTGATCCAATTGATCTTGTTGATCTTGTAGCTCCTGTTGATGTTCCCAGAGATATTGTAGTAGGTTGGAAGAGATATGCATAGGCTTGTCAAACTCTGCAGGAGGAAGACGGACATGCAACTCATGGTACCTTCCGAGAGAGGAAGAGACCTTAGATATATTCGTGCTATGCCACAACTGTGAGTCACATCATTGATTTTGAGCCTTCCTATTATGAGGAGGCATCTAGTCAACATGTATGGAGAGATGCAATGATGGAGGAGTATCAATCCATTACGAAGAATGATGTGTGGGATATTGTTCTAAGACCTGAGGAGAATTATTTAGTGACTTCCAAGTTGATCTATAAGATCAAACACATAGCTTATGAGAGCATCGAGAAGCACAAAACAAGATTTATTGCTAGAGGATTCTTTTAGGTGGAGGGAATAGATTATGAGACATTTTCTCCTGTTGCTTGATACACTTATATCCAAATGATTATTTCCCTTGAAACATCCATGGGTTGGAGACTACGATAGATGGATGTGAGGACAATGCTTCCTAATGGAGATATTTAGGAAGAATTATACATTGATCATCCATATGGTTTCGTGATACATGAGAAGGAGTCTCATGTGTGCAGGTTGAAGAAGGTCCTATATGGACTCAAGAAGACACCTCGAGCTTGGTATGAGAGGATTGATCGAAAACTAATGAGTTTGGGATTCAAAAAAAGTATTGTTGATCCCAACCTGTATTGAAAGACTGTTAATGGCAGGTCCCTAATTTTGGTCTTCTACATTGATGATTTATTCCTCACATGTACAGACAACCTTATTGTTGAATGAAAGTATGTGTTGGTCTTTGAGTTTGAGATGAAGGACCTTGGTATGATGCACTACTTCTTGGAACTAGAGGTGTTGAAGAGAATTGATGAGATCTTCCTGAGTTAGGGGAAGTACACAATTGATATATTGAAGATGCTTGGGATGTTGAACCGTAAGCCCATGGTTACACCAATGGTGACGAATCTAAAGAAACTAAGTGTGTCTTCTTCTGATTCCAACGAGATTGATCCGACCTTGTACAGATAGATGATTGGATCATTGATGTATATGGTTAACACCAAACCATATATTTTCTAGGAAGTGAGTGCACTTAACCATTTTATGATTCAGTTGAGAAAGACACATTGGATTGTTGCAAAGCATGTGTTGAGATACCTATGAGGCACAGTTGGACATGGTTTGAGATACACTTCCAGTATTGACATGAGATTGTAGGAATATACTGACTCTGATTGGGCAGGGAGCATAGTGGACATGAAGAGCACCTTTGGGTGTTTATTCACTTTGGGATTTTCCATGGTTTCTTGGTGTAGAAGGAAACAAACTTCAGTGGATTTGATCACTGCGGAAGTAGAGTACATTGCATTGAGTGTGGTAGTCCGTGAAGCAGTGTGGATTCGCAAGCTCCTTACATATTTATTTGGACATGTGTTGGATTCCACCATTATTCATTGTGATAGCCATAAATGTGTGAAGATCTCAGAGAATTCAGTGTTTCATGACAAATCGAAACACATTGAGATCAATTCCCATTACATCCAAGACATGGTGTAGAGGAAGGAAGTGCTGGTGCACTACCTTTCAACAAATGAGGAGGTTGTTGATGTTATTACCAAACCCCTTACCAGGATGAAGTTCGAGTACTTCCGTGAAAGACTTGGCGTGACAAATAATTCCTCTATCGCTGAGAGGGAATGTAAATGCTTTCAGCTTCCTAAGACATTCTCCAGATCATACTCCTCTATGGTTGAGTTGAGTTGATATGTGAGGACACTTATCCGAGAGGGATAAGTGGGTTTGGGATTATATCCAAACATCCCTTGTGGAGAGAACATGAGTACATGTCCCATGTGAGGAGAACATGAGGAAACGTGAAGGGAGTTGACATTGATGTCACACACTATGGGGAGTTGACCCTAGTGTTTCTAGATGGAGTAGCCTCTAGAAGTACAAATCATACTCCTCTATGATTGATTTGAGTTGATATGTGAGGACACTTATCCGAGAGGGATAAGTGGGTTTGGGATTATAGAAAATTGTCCCTTATGGAGAGCACATGAGGACACATGCATTTTGGAGAGCACATGAGGACACATCAAGGGAGTTTACCTTGATGTTACACATTATGGGGACTTGAACCTACTGTTTCTAGAGGGAGTGACCTCTAGAAGTTGACATGGAAGTGCCACGTGTGAGAAATATTTTTGCTACAATATATTGAGTAATTATCGAATGAACCCTCCCCAAGATTGGGTTGCAGACCAAGGGAGATAAGATGCATTTATCACAAAGTTGTACTTGTGTTAAATGGGCCCAGGCGTAGTCCTTCCTTGATCATGACAAGGAATAATATAAACTCGAGGTTCTTGAGGTGCTTTCCATGTGTCAGTTAGCATCAAGTTGACATTCACTTACAGGGGTGTATCTGTGTTGAATGAACCTGGTGTGGTATTTTTCCTATTTATGGTGATTTTACAAGGAATGATAAAGACTCAAGATGCTATCACATGTGAAACCAGAGTGAGCCTAATCTCATAGAGAGTCAGTTGGCTCAGAGGGAGAGTCGGAGGGAGATTTTCCCCTTGATTCAAGTGGGAGAGAGACATATCCAAGAACTGATAGACATGTGTCATGAGTCTAAGGAAAAGTTTGTATACTTCAAATAAAAACTTGGCATGATGCAGAATGTCTCCCTCGTTGAGAGGGAGTGTTGATGTTTGGACAACATCGAGAAGACATTCTCCTAGATAAATAATTAATAATATAATTATTGATTATTAAATAATATATATAATAAGTAATAATAAAAAATAAGTAGTTGTTTATCATCCAAGGAACACATCTTTTCATGGATGTTCACCATATGTTCTCTATATATGGAACACTCATCATTTTAATAATACAATGATCTCACATATTATCTCATATAGAAAAATCAACACTTTGGAATTTGGAATTATTGCAAAGAAGTTGGGATCGAAGGGGCATGCTCAGTAATGCCAAGTTGCAGAAAGAGTGGTGGGTGTAATGGGTTGTGATACTTGGTAAATTGATCACCATCAGTTGCAAAAGACTAGAATATTCTAGAAGAGGTATGAATAGGTCATTTAGTGATTACTCAAATGTGAAATTTTTTAGTTGTGATGCTTATTTTATTATCGGTGTTCTAAGTAGGACCCAGATAAAATAGTTAGATCTTTGTTGGTTATGGTGTTGGTGTTAAGGGACACAGATTGTGGGATTCTATTTCCCACAAAATAATCATTAAGAAAGATGTAGTGTTTGATGAATCTCCTTTCAATCTGAATTATTTTCGGCACGAAATGAGAGCAGAGATATAATAAATAAATGTAGATAGATATATCAGATATCTAGTAATATAACATAGATATATCATATATATAACCACAAACATAGATATACAATAATACACAATTTCTATTAAAGAGAAAAATGTACAAAACTATAGAAATACAGAGTGAAAGACTCGCTAGAATGGTGGCAACTTATCTCTGAGAAGATATGTGACGGCTACGCTCATTCGCAAGATGATGATTGTTACAGTGAGGCTCCAAATTCCTTTTTAACATGAATAAAATCTAAAACCCTAACCCCAAAATATGAAAATCCAATAGTTTTGTGGACCCCGTTTTGGGTATTTTGGTGTATCAACTTCCCAGGGGCATAACTTTGGAATACGATCTTTGTTTTGGGTGTACAACATCTCGTTGGAAATGTATTGACAAGGAGATTCATTTTGGGGGCTCAATAATGTATTTTTAAATCATTTAGGTGTCCAATTGTGAAAAAACGTCGTTTGGCCCCCGAAAAACTGCTAAAAATAGTAAATTGCTAACAAACTGTTTTGAGCCAGTTGGAATAGGTGCATGGCCACCAATATCCACCTGGATCACTCCTCTCATAAAATAAACATATTGAAAGATGAAATTTATAGAGCATGACTAGTAGAAGAAGGGTATTTGGAAGGTATTAATTTCCATGAAATTTTTTCACCAGTTGTTAAGCTTGTTTCTAATCATGTTGTGTTAGCACTAGTTGTGTTACTTGATCTTGAGTTAGGGAAGATAGATGTTAAAACAATTTTACATAGATTTTTGGATAAGGAGATGTATATGGAACACACAAAAATGTTAGTTCAAGATCACAACAGAATATTTGTTTGCAAGCTCAAAAAGAAAAATTCATTGTATGGCCTGAAGCATGCCAAGAAAATAGTATAAGGAGTTGATTCCTTCTTGGTGAGCCAAATTTTACAAGAAATGAGTATAACCATTGTGTTTATGGTATATGCATTATCTTGGTGTTATATGTTATGTTTGTAGCAAGAACAAGAATGGTTGATATTATTAGGTTGGCTCAGTTGGCTAAGACACTTGATATGAAGGATCTAGGAGCACTTAAAACAAATCTTGGGCATGGAAATGCACAGAGACATGAAAGATGGTAAGATTTGGTTATCACAATAGAAGTATGTGGAGAAGATACTAAGGAAATTCAATATGAATAATGTGAAACCAATAAATATTCATTTGGCTTTCCATTGTAAGCTTTCTTCAGGTTTATGTCCTAGTAATTAAGAAGAAAATGATTATATGTATTGTGTATCATATGCTAGTAGAAAGTTTGATGTATGTGATGAAATGGTCAAATATTTAACATGTAGTTGATGTTGTCAATGGATACATGAAAAATCAAAGTAAAACAGTGAAATGAGTGCTTCGGTATTTTAGAGACACGAGTATCACCTATAGTATGGTTATGCTAATTCAAAGCTAGCAGGAGATTTGGACGAGAGGATATCTACCTCGGATTTTGTCTCACATGAATGCAAGGATCTATTGGGTAAGTTTGGATAAGTGAATGATAAGGTGTTCTGTGGTAGTCAAAGTGTTGTGCATTCGACTAACAGTTGTGCAAACATGTTCATGAAACCAATACTGTTAGAGAAGATGTGGTGGTGTTTGGTTTCTCTTGGCTTGTGGAGAAGGTGATGAATGAACCAGGGCAAGGTATCAGGTAAATTGTTTTCAAGGTGGATATTGTTGAATGTTACAACCAATTATCCCATGTTTTGAAGATAAGTCCAATATTCTCTCCCACATATCGTTATGGCAATTCTGAGAATTAGCAAGATTATTGAGATAGGATCAAGTAGTTTTGTAATTAATGAAAGCAATTTAAATAATTGTGGGAGAACTGGTTCAAATATGTAGCTCTTAGAGGCATATTTTGAGTCAAGGCTACAAGCCTATTCTAGGGCTGTATTGTAAATCTCCTTGATTGATAAATGAGAACACCAATTCCGATTTCCTCGTGGATATTTCCTTGTGTAATTCTTTGTGTGTTTGTTATTTAGTTAGATTCCTTTCCTTTTGTGTGAGATCGCGAGCCCAACAATTTAAAAATATTCTTAAAGTAGTGTAACCCGGACTTGGATTAATTTAACCTCCACATTTGCATCTACTTTGTGAAACTATGGCATTTAGATTTACTCAGAGAAACATGATGTTGCAAGGAAACAATCGAATCCAAGATTTTCCAAACACTCTAGGGTTTTGAAATAATATGTGGGTTCCGTGATGTAGAAAAAAAAACCATATATGTAATTAAGAAGCAACTTCTAATGAGGTGGAAACCCTTCCTAATGCTTCAACCTGCTGCTGAACAGTGCACTGTTCCTGGGACCTTTTCATCCTCTCAATTGCTGACAGGAGTTTCAACTGTGCCTGTACTATTGTTGCTTGCTACTTTGCCTCCTCGAGCTATGACTCCAATGTCTTCAGTTCAGGGTCCTCAGTAAGTCTCTCATAAGTCTACACACTTCTACTGTTAAGTTGTTTACATTCCAAAGCTAATGATCTGATCCTCTCAACTGTGCTCCGGGAAGTGGCTTCTCTTTGGTATCGCACGTCCTGCAGATTACTTGGTACTGTTTGTAGCTCTAGATCTGCTATTCTCTGTTGAAGTTGTTGGATGGCTTAAACAAGATTTACTACTTGGTGCTCCACTAGGTCTTCCTCCTTTTTCTCTAAGCCCGTCACAGAGCGAAGTGCTCTGTTGACTGCTTCTTTTAATTCAACCTGCTCCGCGAATACTTGTTCCTTCTCTTGCTGGATATGCGCTCTCTCCTCTTAAAACTTTGTTTGTAGGTCATCCTTTCCCTATTGCACAACTCGACGTTGCTCTAACAATTCCTCTTGTTATTTCTTAAGGGCCATTGTGGATTTGCAGGATGGTGAACCTGTTTAAGAAGCACAAACCAACAAAGAGAGAGAGAACAAATATGCTTACATTCCAATGAATTCTATGTATAAGATTAAGGAGTTATACAATAAAATCCAAGACACCTTTATAGGGAATAAATGTATTTTTGCATTATATTAAAATGGAAAGTGGAGAATACAACCCATTCCTTGATGTTGCAAGGTCCCTTTCAATGGCACTTTTCTCCAACACACACACCTTTGCTCCAACGCCTTGATGCAGAAGATCCACACTTTGACTTATAGAGCTAAAGCAAAGCTATCTCAAGTATAATTTATAGCATAACTCTTCATGCATATGCAAACCTTAGCCTTTTCAAACTTAGCCTTTTCCATGAGAGTTCCTTATTTATATAGGGTGAAAGAAGAATGGATGAGAAGATTAGGATGATCCCACTAAATTAGAGAAGTGAGTAAGATCCAAACCGATCGGAGGCCACCTCATCTTCTAGAAGATCCCCTTCTAGTTTTTTCATGAATTTTGACTTTTCCCTTTCTTAAGCATTGTCGCACCCTATGCACAGGCAACGTGCGAAGATGTCGCAGTCCATATTTTGTGCAGGGTGTGATGAGCAAGCATCGTCGCACCCCAAGCATAGAGCAAGGTGCAACGATCTTCCTTGTCATAGTTTTTGAGGGAGGAAAAGAAAACCACTTTTCTCATAGAGAAAATCTCTTTTAATGTTTCCAGGGAACATGTCAGTGAGTTAAGCACATGTCATCAGTTGATCACTAGGGTGACCAAAATAATGTGTAACATTAAGCTCTCATGAGCCTTTCATTGTTTTCCTTAAGACTTATAATGGTAGCCATCAAATCAGGGGGGGTTTCTCTATCCCTCCGTCCATTTTATTTCTCACCTATGAGATGTGAGCTTTCGTCCATACTATTTTATACTATTCACCTCTGCTGCCCTTCGGTACATCCTATGTGCTAAAACAACAAATATTATTAGTATTCATATTACTAATTTAATATCATGCATGTTAAACAACATCAAAACTTTCTTAAACAATTTCAAGCATCCTTGGTGACCCATTTAAGCCTAGAGTTTGAACCTCACTCTGATACCACTATGTAACACACTTGACCCCCTATCCCTCTCTTAATATAGTGGGATGTTAAGATTTCTCTCTCTCTCT
>ML784733.1:352631-367143 GCA_009831015.1 Picea engelmannii
TTTATGTGTATTTCTGTATTTCATTGTGTTCCTACATAAATCCGGATCATTGTCATTGATGACCTCTTGGATGAATTGAGTGGTGCTCAATACTTCACCAAACTGGATCTACATTATGGCTAACACCAGATCTGTATGAAAGACGAAGACATTCCCAAAACTGCATTTCGCACTCATGAGGGTCATTATGAATTCTTGGTAATGCCCTTTGGATTTTGTAGTGCTCCTTCCACTTTCCAAAGTCTTATGAATCATGTCTTCCATCCTTTTCTCCATCATTTTGTCTTAGTTTTATTTGATAACATTCTCATCTATATTAAAATTTGGCCCTCCCATCTCTCCCATGTGAATCAAGTTCTCCATCTACTCTGTAAGCACAAAATTTTCCTCAAACAATCTAAATGTTCCTTTGGTGCCTCAGAAGTTGAATACCTGGGTCATATTGTCAGCAAGGATGGTGTCTGAGTAGATCCTAAGAAAATTGAATCTATGCAGGATTGGCCTCGCCCTAAAACTCTTAAGAGCTTGTGTGGTTTTTTGGGTTTAATGAGCTATTATAGGAAGTTTGTTCAGAATTATGAAAAAATTGTAGCTCCTCTCACTTATCTCCTTAAAAATAATGATTTCACTTGGACTTCAACTGTGGATCATGCCTTCTAATCCTTGAAATATGTTATGTGCTTGAACCCTGTCCTAGCACTTCCAAACTTCACAAAGACATTCGTATCAGAATGTGATGCTTCTGGGAAAGGAATTGGATCCATCCTCATGCAATATGGTCGACCTTTGACCTTCACTAGAAAACAAATTTTCGAGCGACATTTGGGCCAATCCATTTATGAAGAGGAAATGTTAGTTCTTGTGCATGTTGTGGATCTATGGCATCCGTATTTATTGGGTCAATAATTCCAAATCAAAACTGATCATCAGAGTCTCAAGTATTTCCTGTCACAATGAATTTAATCCCCGACGCAACAAAAATGGGTGACCATGCTATTTGTTTATGATTATGAGATCATTTACAAGAAGGGAAAGGAAAATGTCATGGCCGATGCTCTTTCTCGAAAATATGAAGAAGACAGGTGCCTTTTCTCCATCTCCTTCATTGTATGAGATTGGCTCCAAGTTGTTCGTTAGGAATGGCTACAAGACCACAAAATTTCTCACATGCTCCACCAATTGAAACACAATTCTTCAGTTTCTCCAGGGTACTCTTGGCACATTGAATATATTCGCTACAAAGGTTGTTTGTATTTATGAAAGTAATCATAACTTAAATCCATATTGTTTTCTGAACTTCATGCCTCACCCATAGTCGGGCATTCATGGTTTACCAAAACCTATGAACGGGTCAAACATTTCTTTTTCTGGGATGGTATGAAACATGGCATCCACACCTTTTTGGCTGAATGTGAGGTCTGTCAATGCAACAAGGGAGAAACTGTCAAAGCTCTTGGCACACTCCAACCACTTATGATTCCCCCTACTATTTGGCGATATATTTCTATGGATTTCATTGTGGGCTTACCTAAATTGGGAAATAATTCAATCATCATGGTATTTGTTGATCATCTCTCCGAATATGCTCATTTTTGTGCTCTTCAAAACCCATTCACAGCCGCCACAATGGCTCAAATATTCATGGATACTATCTTCAAGCTTCATGGCATGCCTAATTCTATTGTCTCTGACAGAGAGCCCACTTTCACCAACAATTTTTGGCAAGAATTATTCAAGCTACAGAGCACCCAATTGCATCTTAGTACTGCCTATCACCCCTAGACGGATTGCCAGACTGAAGTTGTCAACAAGTGTTTGGAAACATATTTGAGGTGTTTTTCACCCGAGAGGAAAAATCGGCGGGCTCAATGGTTACCCCTATTTGAATGGTGGTACAACACATCTTACCATACAACTACTTGCATGACTCATTTTGAAGCAGTCTATGGCCAAAATCCCCCATCGGTTCTCTCATATATGTTAGGGGTCTCAAAGGTTCAGGAGGTTGACAAAAATAATATCATCTGCGAGTCTATTCTTTGTGCCCTCAAAGAAAATTTGGTCATGTCTTATAACCACATGAAGAAACAAGCATATCATGGTCATTATGAATGACATTTTGTTGAAGGGGACTAGGTGTTTCTTCGACTACAACCTTATAAGTAGACTTCACTCAAAGATTAACATTGTCATAAACTTGTGCCCAAATTTTATGGTCCTTATACAGTGCTCAACCATGTGGGATCAGTGTCCTATTAGTTAGTTGTACCAATTCAATCAAAGATCCATCCTGTTTTTCATGATTCCTACTTAAAGAAGGTGATCGGAACTAAGTTCCAAACTCAAACTAGTCCCCCTGAGTTGGATGAAGAAGGTTCCATATGGTTGTAGCCACAAGCAGTGTTGGCCTAGCCAGAGTGTCATCTGTGTCAGCACACCATCAAGGGAGTTTTAGTACAATGGAAAGATACACCTCGAGAAGATGCCACCTAGGAACCGACCACCATTCTACAACAATTTCCTCATCTTAAGCCTTGAGGACAAGGTTGTTCTTCAAGGGGGAGGGCATGTTAGGGACCTAACTGCATTAACCCCTCATGTAGGTAGAATAAGATAATTCCATGTAATAAAGGCCAATATTAAAAAGGCCTAGCAATAAGGAGGAATAAGTCAAATCTAAGAAGACCTAATAGAAGCTTCCGCTTCTAGAAGGATCTTCCCTAGATTGTTCTTTTGGATAGATATATTTAGTATAAATAGGAATAGAGGGTATGAGAAATATTGTCTTGGAGATTATTGTAATAGATCTCTTCTTTGTTGGAGGTTTCCCTCTTGAAGAGGCAAGTGAACATTGCTATCATTAATCAAGGTGATTTTCTGGTGTTATTATGGTTATATCATTGTTTATCTACCATTTGTATGCTAAAATCTTTTTGTCCTGCATACTTTTTTATATTTGAAATGCTACATTAGGAGATGAAACACCAAAATTTATGTGGGCCCCGATGGGTAAGTTGGTACCTCAATTTCTTGAGGACGTAACTTTTGCATATGACCTATGTTTTACACGTGTTATAGGCTATTAGAAAGGTCTTTCTAGAACTACACATTATGATGTCAAACTATGACTCCATCTATAGTTTGACTGTGGAAAGCCAAAAAAACATTGTTTAGGGCTCCAAAACATCCTTGGAAGTACAAAAATATGTATTGACATGAAAAAATGCAAACAAGCCAATTGGATTAGGTGGGCAGCCACCAATCTCAACCTAGAAGCTGTGTAGGGCTTCAAACAACCCCAAAAGTGTAGAAACCACAGTTACAAAGTATAGAAGAACGTGTTGAACTAAAGCTATCAATAGGATCCAGTTGGAATAGGTGGGTGGCCACCAATATCCACTTGGATCAGACCTCACCCCTTAGGAATCAATGGTCTCCATTGCATTGAGTGCCCCTAGCAGGTGAGGAAAATTATACTGAATTTGGCCCTGAGTGAGCCACTTGATTTGGTGTAGGAGTTGCCATGCCTTCAAAACCCAATAAAGATGGATCCTCTGTTGGTGAGTTCCCTTCCCCTGTGTGTCCACTATATTATTAGTGGATGTGTGTTCCATGCAGTCAGGGTTGAGCTTTGTTGGTGTCAATTGTTCTGCGATCTCTGAGGTGTCCAATATGTTGATGTTTCGAAAACATCGGAAAGACATTCTCTTAGAATAATAATTAATAATATACTTATTGATTATTAAATATCATATATAATAAGTAAATGATAATAATAAATAGTTATTGATTATTCAAGGACACATCCTTTCATGGATGGTCACCATATGTTCCCTATATATGGAAGACTCATGATTGTAATAATATATCGATTATATCTTATATGAAGAAAACAAACATGGTATCAGAATAGGACTGGGCTTGACTCCATCACTAGAGGCCCATTAAAATGAAAGAAGATAACTTGCATCAAAACCATTGTGTGTGGTAGAAATATTTAGGCTGCCACACTAGATATTAATGTGCTCGATTTCTTGAAGAATATGTATGTTTGAAGGCGAATATGGACCTAATTGGATTGTTTATGTTGCAGTGTCATACAATGACATGAAGTTCAAATGTCTTGGACGCAGAGATGTTGTGGTGGCATTGAGAGGCAATGCAACATGGATGAAATGGATAGCTAATTTTATGCATACACTAACTCTGCCTCATTTTAATACATTATACTCTCGTGAGGATGTGAAGGTGTAGATGGGATTTCTGAGAATATACACCTCCCACAATTCATCGTGTAGGTTTAACCATGGAAGCGCAAGAGAGAAGCTTCTATGTGAAATTGCGAGACTTGTACATAAATACAAGCGAGAAAAGCTTATCATAACCATAACTAGACACAACATGGGAAGTGTGTTGGCTATGCTAGGTGCTTATGATATTGCCGAGCTCGAACTAAATCACTCCCATTATGAATCTTGTGGAAGAATACCAATCATGGTATATTCATTTGTTCGCCCCCGCATTGGAAATGTTTCTTTCAGAGATTGGTGTGATGAACTGGGCCTCATAATTCTGCAGGTCACAAATGTTTGCAATGTGGTGACAAAGATACTCGGTGTAATATTCAATGAGAAATTTAGGCTATGGAAAAATGTGACAGACATAATTTCTTGGACTTATTCTCACATCGGTGTTGAGCTAGCGTTGTATCACAAGTTATACACACAATTCTTCAAACTCAAAACTCATCATCCGTCCTGCATTCATGATCTGTCAACGTATTTGCATGAATTGACATGCCATTGCAACCATCACCGTCAACATATCCATTAGGATAACGACCTCTAATTTCATTACGACCGATTTCGTCTCTGCCTTAGTAAGGCACCTTCGATGTGTCTTTTAGAAATATACTATATCATCTCATATGAAAAATATGGTCGAAAATGGTGATATGGTGAGATAACAGAGAGGGAGTAGCCAATGAGGTAGACTGGGCACTATGTTTTTCCAATGGATATGGGCACACATTTTGATATAGATATATTTGGACTACCCATGAAGGATTGCTCTCTAGTGAATATCCACCATTTGAGATTATAACTTCTTTCGATATTGAACGGGAGGGTCATGTATGGACTAGTAGGAGGGAATGTGGAATTCATCCTAACATGCCTCAGATAGTCAGATGAAGGAACCAAGACATTGGTTTCATGAGGAAACCTCGATATGTGTTGTGGGACATTGGTTCCATTAGAGAACCTCAATATGTCTTAGACATTGGTTCCATGAGGGAACCTCAGTATGTCTTAGACATGTGTTCTACAAGGGAATCATGAGATGTATAGTATGGACACATTTCATGAGTGAAGCCTGAGGTTGGACACTTTATTATATTTGGGTGTTTAGTATACATTCATGTACCTAAGGAGAAAAGTACCAAGCTAGACCTTTCAGGAATAAAGGGTACATTTGTGGGGTACAGTGAGTCTTCTAAGGCATACCGGATCTACATCCCTCGTTAGAGATAGATTGAGGTGAGTAGAGATGTTACCTTTGAGGAGGAGACAACTTTTAGGAGATCTAAAGGATCTCACATGAAGATTGATAGTGAGAGACAGAAAGAGATGGTGCCTTATCCCCCTCACCCTCTAGTAGTTCATAGGGAGACAGTTGAACCTATTGATCCAATTGATCTCGTTGATCCTGTAGCTCCAGTTGATTTTCCCACAGATATTGTAGTAGGTTGTAAGACCTACATGGGATCGTCAAACTATGCAGTAGGCAGAAGGATATGAAACTCCTTGTGGTACCTTCCGAGTGAGCAAGAGACCTTAGATATATTCATGCTATGCCACAACTATGAGTCACATCGTTCATTTTGAGTCTTCCTGTTATGAGGAGGAAACTAATCATCCAATATGGAGAGATGTCATGATGGAGGAGTATCAATACATCATGAAGAATGATGTGTGTGATATTGTTTCACGACATGAAGGGAAGTCTGTAGTGACTTACAAAAGGATATATAAGATAAAACACCCATTTTACGGGAGCATCAAGAGGAACAAAACGAGATTTGTTGCTAGAGGATTCTCTCGGATGGAGGGAATAGATTATGAGGAGAAATTTTCTTCTTTTGCTCGATACACTTATATTTGGATGATTATTTCCCCCACAAGATCCATGTGTTAGAGAGTACATTAGATGGATGTAAAGGTAACCTTTCTCAAAGGAGATATTGAGGAAGAAGTATACATCGAGCAGCCAGATGGTTTGATGATACATGAGAAGGAGTCTCATGTGTACAGGTTGAACATGGCCTTGTATGGACTCAAGAAACCACCTCGAGCTTGGTATGCAAGGATTGATGGAAACCTCATGATTTTTGGGATTCAAAAAAAGTGTTGTTGATCCCAACCTGTACTACAAGACTGTTAATGGTGAGTCCCTGATTTTGGTCCTCTACGTTGATGATTTATTCCTCACTGGTACAGAGAGCCTTATTGTTGAATAGAATTATGCATTGGCCTCTAAGTTTGAGATGAAGGACCTTGGTATGATTCACTAACTCTTGGGACTAGAGGTGTGGTAGAGAACTGATGAGATCTTCTTAAGTCAGGGAAGTACATAGTTGCGATATTGAAGAAGTTTGGGATGTTGAACTTGAAGCATGTGGCTACACCAAAGGTGAGAATATGAAGAAACTAAGTATTTCTTTTTCTGATTATGAAGAAATTGATCCGACTCTATACATACAGCTGATTGGATCATTGATGTATCTTGTTAACACCAAACCAAATATTTTTTATGCAATGAGTGCACTTAGCCAATTTATGAGTCAGTCGAGATAGACACACTAGATTGTTGGGAAGCATGTGTTGAGATACCTACAAGGCACAGTTGGACATGGTCTGAGATATAATTCCAGTATTGATATGATATGGAAAGAATATATTGATTCTGATTGGGCATGGAGTGCAGTGGATGAAAAGAGCACCTTCAGGTGTTGCTTCACTTTGGGATCTTCCATGGTTTTCTAGTGTAGCAGAAAACAAACTTATGTGGCTTTTAGCACATCAAAATCAGAGTACATTGCATTAAGTATGTCATTCAGTGAAGTAGTGTGGCTTCGCAAGATCCTTGCATATTTCTCCGAACATGTGTTGGATTCCACCATTATTCATTATCATAACCAAAGTTGCGTGAGTATCTTAGAGAATCTAGTGTTTCATGACAAATCAAACCACATTGAGATCAAGTACCATTACATCTGAGACATGGTGCATAGGAAGGAAGTAATGGTGTTGTACCTTCCTACAGATGAGCAGGTTGTCAATGTTCTTACCAAACTGGGACAAAGTTCAAGTACTTCAGTGACAGACTTGGTGTGGCAGAGAATGCCTCCCTTGTAGAGATGGAGTGTTGATGTTTACATCTTCCTGATACATTCTCCAGATCGTACTCCTATGTGAACGAGTTGATTTGATTTGTGATGACACTTGTCCGAGAAGGGATAAGTTTGACACTTGTCCAAGAAGGGATAAGTGTGTTTGGGATTATAGCCCAACGTCTATTGTGGGGAGCACATGAGGACATGTCCCATGTGGAGAGCACAAGAGGACATGTCAAGGGAGTTGACCCTTGACGTCACACACTATGGGAGTTGAACCTAGTGTTTCTAGAGGGTGCAGCCTCTAGAAGTCCACATGGGAGAGCCATGTGTGACAAACATTTTCTAGATCGTACTCCTCTATGAATTGAGTTGAGTTGATCTGTGAGGACACTTATTTGAGAAGGGATACATGCATTTGGGATTATATCCCAAAGTCCCATGTGGAGAGCACATGAGGACATGTCAAGGGAGTTTACCATAATGTTTCTATAGGGTGTAGCCTCTAGCAGTCCACATGGGAGTACCATGTGCGAAATTTTTTTTTCTATTATGGTGGTTTTGTACCACTGGAAGAGACTGTGTGTCTCTGGACAATAGTTGTGTACTACTATGGAAAGATACCTCCCTAGCTAAGAGGGAGTGTTGATGTTTCAACATTAGGCGTAATTTCTCCTAGATTGGGATGCAGACTAAGGGAGATACGTTACATTTATCATAAAGGTGCACTTGTGGTAAATGGACCCAGACGTAGTCCTTCCTTGATCATGACAAGGAATAATATGGACTCAAGGTTCTTGAAGTGATTTCCATGTGTCAGTTAGCATCAGGATAGCATTCACTCACATGCGTGTACTTGTGGTGAAAGATCCTGGGGTGGTCTTTGTCCTAGTCATGGTGATTTGACAAGGAATGATAAAGACTCGAGATGCTATATGTTATTACATGCGGACCCAGAGTGAGCATGATCTTAGAGAGAGTTAATTTTCTTAGAGGGAGAGTCATAGAAGGAGTTTCTCCTCGGTTCAGGTGGGAGAGAAACGTCTCCCAATACTGACAGACAAGTGTTATGAGTCTAGGGTGAGGTTTGTATACTTCAGAGACAAGCTTGGCATGATGCAAAATGTCTCCCTTGTTGAGAGGGAGTGTTAATGTTTGGAAAACATCAGGAAGACATTCTCTTAGAATAATAATTAATAATATAATTATTGATTATTAAATATCATATATAATAAGTAAATGATAATAATAAATAGTTATTGATTATTCAAGGGATGCATCCTTTCATGGATGGTCACCATATGTTCCCTATATATGGAACACTCATCATTGTAATAATATATCGATTATATCTTATATGAAGAAAAACAACACAATAATGGTGGAAAATATGGTCGAAGGAGGTCCAAATTGAACATTGGGTGCAAGCCAAAGAAGGGTGGAGTGTTGAGCTCAAAAGCATTGCTACCCACAACCTTGGTGATAGTGTAACACCCATAGAGAAGTGGGTGGAGCTTCTGATGGGGCCCTGTAAGGCACTCTTTCTGCAAATGTAACCAAACCTTGTCTCCCACCTAAAACTGGTGCGATAACCGGTGTTGATCATGACGTTTCTTGTACTTAGTATTGGCCTTCTGGAAAACCTCATGGACCTATTGGTGGATGTGCTAAATCCGCTCAATGAATCTGGTGGCTTTGTCAGCCTCAGAGTGAACATGGGATGATTCTTCCTATGTGGTTGCAAGAGGTAGTGCAACATCAATGGGACCAAAGGGTTGGAATCCTAGCCCTACCTAAAATGGGCTATGGCCAGTGGAGGTATAGAGATCCATATTGGAGTTGTGTTGAACATAGGGAAGACTCTCATCCCATGTACGCGGATGCTTAGAGTTGTACATGCACATGATGTGCACAATCATCTGAGTGGCGACCTCTATCTGGCCATCGATTTTGCAGTGGAAAGTAGTGAATTTAGTGATCTTAGTGTCCAACAATGACTAGAGACTCAACCAAAATGTGTTGAGGAACATGTTGTCCCGATCTGAGATGATGGTATGTGTTATCCAAAAATGGACCCACACCCGTTCAAAAAATATCTTGGTAGTGTATGTTGCTGCGATGTTCTTCTTGCATGTTGTGATAATGGCCATCTTCGAAAACCAATCAACCACCACAAATACACAATCATTTCCATGCTTGGTGGACAGAAGGCCAGACATGTAATCCATCAAGATGGATTCCCAAGGCCTCTCGAGAGTAGGAAGAGGGGTGTATAAGCCTTGCTTATTGATGGTTGGATTGGCAATGGCATAGGCAATGTAAGATCAAATATAGTTGTTGACATCTTTTAAAAGTTTTGGCCAATATAAATGTTTCTGTAGAATGACCACAGTTTTCTCCACACCAAAATGTCTTGCCATCCGACTATAATGAGCCTCCTAAATAATATTTGCATGCTCACTTATGGGAATACAGAGGTGGCCCATATGGCATAACGGTCCATATTGGATGTGAAAATTAGTGACATTCGCTCCCATACCCAAGAGTGGAGTCCCCTTTACCCACATCTGTGAGTGAAAGAGGTGTTCCCCCTCCTCCGGTTCTTCTAGTTTTCTTGGTTGGACTTTGGTGGTAGTGAAAGTGTTACTGGGTTCGACATCGATGATCTGCTTCCCACTTTCTAGATTTGTTTCAAATTTAGAATATGCCTCTGACTCAAAAGATTTCAGCTCGACCACCAATGACTTCTTGGAGCAACATTCCTCGGTCTTGTGTCAAGGGATTTTATGGTATTCAGACCATTTTCCTGTGTCCTTCTTCGACTTCTCATTACCCTTCTTGGGTTGTGTCTTGGACTGGTTTTCCTAAAAGCATCCATATTTTCTCTGTCCCTTGTTTTGTGGGTTAGGGACTCTTTTTCCTTGCTTCAACTGTGGGGAGTTTATAGATCCAAACTCTTGCCTCTTCTGCTTAAATTTATGCTCGCTGTTGACAACAGATCTATAAGTCGTACCTAATGATGCGATGTCCAGAAACTCCATTTATGTTTGAATGTATCTATGCAGAAAGTCACGGTATTTGAGCACCAGATGTTGTTAAGAGTCTTTGATACCCAATTTGGTGCGTAGGGTATGGAAAATATTGGTGAAATCTGGTACTGTTTGGTCCCTTTCCTAATGTAACATGGTCCATCTTGTGTACTGGTCCTCGTAGCTTCCAACAGGGTAGTAATGTTATTTAATGGAATCCCAGAAGGAATCCCATGTGGGGGCGATCGAAAATATTGCATATTCCTATAAGTACCTATTTTTAGAGTAAGTATCCCACCAGTCCTTAACATGGGGGACGACCTTGAGGAGTGAAAAAGTAATATTTTCCATGTCGAAAAAATTGTGGACTGAAAAATACCCTTCGAGCACATTCAACCATATATCTACAAATCCACATCTATCAATCCTTCAAATAATGAAATATCAAAATTTACTTGTACCTTGAAGAGGGTTGCATGGCTGCTTGATGAAGATGTGTCTCCTGTGGGCACCCGTTGAAGGATATGTGCAAAGTTGTCCATCATTTCATTCCTTTGTCGCGCAAGGAATTCCTTGAGCATCATTTTAAAAGGATCTCCTGATTCATCATCTTTCTTATCGTCTCCCATGCTTTTTTGTTGGGCTCAGTGTGGGCGATCTTGCAAAGGCTCTACTAATTCGAGTCCCAACATCGTGTACCCAGATCTTGTCGGGGACATGCACGAAGAAAAATAAATGAAGAGCACACCGCTCTGATACCACTGATCCAGATTTATGAGTGGAACGAAAGGAATAACAGACTAAATAAAATAATACAGAGATATGGAGAACAACAACAAATATCTAGTGAACAATAAATTCTATTGAATAAATTAAATAGGTTGAAACTGTAAAACTGCAAAACTAGAAACAACTTGCTCAAATGGTGGTAGCTATCTCTAAGAAGATATGTGTCTTGATACACACATATGTGTGAGAAAAATGATTACAATGAGGCTCCAGAGGCCTTTTTAACATTACTCATGAATTCCAAAACCCTAGAAATCCAAAAACCTAACCCTATGAGATGAAACGCCAAAATTTATGTGGGCCCCGATGGGTAAGTTGGTACCTCAACTTCCCGAGGTCGTAACTTTTGCATACGACCTCTTTTTTAGGTGCATGATAGCTCTTTGGAAAGTTGTTTTCGAGAAATACACATTATGCCATCAAGCTTTGACTCAGTTTACATTTTGACTGTGGAAATCCAAAAAAACATTATTTAGGGCCCCAAAACGGCCTTGGAAGTATAGAAAGATGTACTGACATGAAAACTCGCAAACAATATAGTTGGATTAGGTGTGCGGCCACCAATATCCACCTGGAATCTGTGTAGGGCTTCAGACAGCGCCAGAAGTATAGAACCCACAATTACAAAGAAGTACAAAAGAACATGTTGAACTAAAACTGTCAAGAGGAGCCAGTTGGAATAGGTGGGTGGCCACCAATATCCACCTGTATAAAAAGGACATGGATTTAGACCTAATGAAAATTAGATGTCGCGCTTGTATATGGACCATGTAGTGGTTTTTATTTATGGTGAGATGCCTTCCAAAGGTTATTCATGTCCCTGGAAAGGAAATTTCAATAAATATGTGAGACGCAATTGGATTTGAAGAAAATCGAGTTCTCTGATTTATTTATGTTTCGTAAATTTTGTAGTGAAATGGCTTTATAATTGGTGTTTTTTTTTTCATATTATACAAAAAGAAAAATTGTTGCAATATTTCGATGCTCTTCATTGGCATATGCTTCACAAATTGAATGCTTACTTTATTTTTCAGTCCTTGTATGGGTAATCCACACTTTCAACCCTTGGCTGAGAATTCATGCCACTTATGGTTTGACATTGGCGAACCTGGGTGCCTTGGAACTTGTGCAGTTCATAGAGCTATGTCATCGACACTTTTTGCTCAAATGTATGCCCCACAAAGCTGGTGCTTGGTCCATTTAGTAGTTGGTCTATTTTCAAACTTTGTACCTAGAAATTATATGACTTCTCTTGCCACACTTTCACATTCTCTTAGTTCCAATACCTAGTGTTTTTTTTAGGTTGTGCAAAAGATTTGGTTGTTGTGATATTTTGATGCTCTTCACTCGCATATTCTCTGCAAAGTGAATGCTTACTCTATTTTTAGTCCTTGTACGACTATTCCACACTTTCAACCCTTGTGTTAAGAATGGATGCCACTTATGGTCTAGCATTGGTAGAGTTGGGTGCCTCGACACTTGTGCAATTGGAAGAGCTATGTCATCAACACTTATGTACAGGTGTATGCCCTGCAGAGCGGGTACTTGCTCTATTTTCAAACCTTGTGTGAAGAACTAGTATGATTCCTCTTCCTGCACTATCGCACTTTTGCATCCCCTCACTTCCAATAGTTCCACATGAGGGACTATGACAAACATTGCAATTTGCAGGATAACTCATTGATTTATGGCACATTGGTTTTCTCCAATTTATGAGGAAATGGAACGGATCTAGAAGCAATGTGAAGCAAATATGTTGCCTATTTGTTAGTTGCTCGATGATTTTTGTTTATGATTACCCCTATTCGAAAGATAGTTGATATATGTGGGAAATAAAATTTACCAAATTTGAATTGTGCTCTTTACCTTGGCGCAATCTCAACTCTGTGATTTGTTTAGCTTTGGACAATTTCCTAGTAAAAAATGTTTTTACTTGGCAATTTTTTTAGGCTAGATGAAATCTTTTTCTAAGGCCATATCATTGATATTCACACAGGTATGTCTCCCACACAGTCAACATTTGTTCTATTTTGAACACATGCGTTGAGTATTCATACCATGCATCCTTCTCCACTTGCACATCTTGGCAGCAATAGTTCGAGATCTCATAATTTCTTGTTCAAACGCCTTTTTTACTTTATCTTTTTCCAGGTTGTGCGAAGGATTTTTCTATGACCATATCTCTACAGTCAACATAGTTATTAGTTACGTGCATCTACACTGTGGACAGGTATGTTGTGTGCATAGGAAACTCTTGTTTTATTTATGAGTGTTGTGCAGAGGATTGATGTTGTTAATGCTCGCGAGTTATTGTGCTTCTGTAGGTCCACATTTCAAATAGTTTCATGACATGATTTTTGAGAAGCTAGGTAATTTGGACGATGACAGAGTCATTTATGGCACATTGATTTGCTTGGATTTAGGAAGAAACGACATGGATTTAGACCTAATGTAAACTAGATGTCACGCTTTTCTATGGACCATGAAGTGGTTTCTATTTACAGTGAAATGTGTTTCAGAGGTTATTCATGTTTCTGGAAAAGAAATTACAATAAATATGTGTGATGCACTTGGACTTGAAGCAATTCGAGTTGTCTGATTTATTTATGTTTCGTAAATTTTGTAGTGAAATGCCTTTATACTTGGTGTTTTTTTTTAAGTTATGTGAAAGCTCTTGTTGTTGCAATATTTCAATGCTCTTTAGTGGCATATGCTCCACAAAATGAATGCTTACTCTATTTTCAGTCCTTGTATAGGGAATCCACACTTTCAACCCTTAGGTTGATAATTCATGCTTCTTATGAACAGAGAATAAATATACTTTATAATAAATTTATTTTTAAGATATATATATATATATATATTATGATAAATAAATAAATAAAAATATGATAAAAAATTAATGTAAATTTTTAATAATAAATTTATTTTTAATATATATTTTTATATTAAAAGATATAATGAACTCCATTATGTAAATACACTGAATAGACATAACTGTATTTGTATTTTTAAGATATATAATGAACTCCATTATGTAAATACACTGAATAGACATAACTGTATTTGTAGAGATAACGCTGAGAATGAGCCAGAAAATTCTTAAAATAGTACTTAGACTACTTGTCATATCTATGTAGAAAGTTGGATCTAATGCGTGACGTAAGCTTAAGGGAGAATCTTCAATTCTAACAAAATAAGACATCGATGGGATAAGCATTAGAGGACAGAAGAAGATGTTGATCCCACTTCAATTATACCACGATAAGGGGTATATGGGATAGTGGTCCTACTAAATGTT
>ML784734.1:7387-18228 GCA_009831015.1 Picea engelmannii
GTGACCAAATTTGATGGCTTGGACCCCACTGGTTGGGTAACCCAAATGGAACATTACTTCTCTTTATACAACATTACAGATGACTTGGCCAAACTCTGGTATGGTGTTCTCCATCTAGATCAAGAACGTTGGCAATGGTGGCAGTGGAGAAAAAATTCTCGTCAAGGGTATATTGCTTGGACACAATTTGTGGCAGAGATTTATGAACTCTTTGACACTAACACCAACCATTTGGGCCATTTGACAAAGCTGAAGCAATTAGGAACAATGGAAGACTTTATAGCTACCTTTGAGCACCTGACTTTTAGAACAGAGGGCATGTCTGATGCCTTTTTCTGAGAGTGTTTTATCAACGGCCTCAAGGATGAAATTCGGGCCCATGTCCTCATGGCTCGGCCTAAGAGTTGGGTGGAGGATACCAAAAGAGATAAAGAAACACGTCAGGTTATATCTTCTCAAAACCGCAAACCCTCCTTCATCCCTCACCCTAAACCAGTAAATCCCACTACTCCCTTTGCTCCACTAAAGATCCAAAAATTGACCCGGGCTGAAATGGCTAAAGGTCAACTCAAAGGCCTTTGTTATAACTGTGATGACAAATATTTCCCAGGCCACAAGTGTAAAGAACAAAATCTTTTTATGGCCATCTCCAAGGAGATTTCAGAAGAAGATGAAGAAACTCCCTCTATGTCTGAATCACCTAAATCCACTGACATAACCCCTCCCTCAGACCCTCCCGAAGTAGAACCAATCATTTCCCTCAATGCTCTCACTAGCTTCTCTGCTCCCCAAACCCTCAAGCTAATCGGTTACATCAAGCATCGAAAGGTCATCGTTCTGGTTGATAGTGGAAGCACCCATAATTTTATTTATCGCCACATTGCCCAAGAAACTCATTGCTACATCCATGCCATCAATAATTTCCAAATCATGATTGCCAATGGTGGTTCCATGAAATGTGGAGGGCATTGTGAAAATGTGCGTCTCCAAATTGGTGACTACCACCTGAAATCCCATATGTTTGCTGTCGACATGAAAGGTTGTGACATTGTGCTGGGTGTAGACTGGCTAAGGACTTTGGGTCCCATTCTCATGGATTTTAAAGACTTAACCATGCAATTCGACCAAGAGGGCCACCAATATAAGTTCCAAGGCATCACCGCAGGTTCACCTGAGATTATTAGTTCCCATCGCATGGAAAAGCTACTCAAAAAGGGTCATTCTGGTGTTATCGCCCAACTCCATGCCATACAAGCAACATAGACACCTTCCGTACTGCAAGACCTCCAAGCCATCCTGTCTAAACATCAATTGGTCTTTTCCACTCCCCAAGGCCTCCCTCCTTCCCATGGTGTTCATGATCATTCCATTCCCCTTGTACCAGGAAGCCTTCCTCCCAATATTCGTTCGTATCGTTACCCCTTTTCCAAAAAAAATGAAATTAAGAAAATGGTCCAGGAACTCCTTAATGCAGGTGTTATCCGCCCTAGTACGAGCTCCTATTCATCTCTTGTGGTCATGGTCCTGAAGAAAGAAGGTTCTTGGAGAATGTGTCCTAACTTCCGTGCCCTCAACAAACTTACCATTAAAGACAAATTCCCCATTCCTGTCATTGATGACCTCCTAGATGAATTGAGTGGCGCCCAGTTCTTCACTAAACTGGATCTTCGTTTGGGTTACCACCAGATATTTATGAAAGAGGCAGATATTCCCAAGAATACCTTTAGAACTCATGAGGGCCACTATGAGTTTTTGGTCATGCCCTTTGGCTTGTGTAATTCCCCCTCCACCTTCCAAAGCCTCATGAATCATGTCTTCCGTCCTTTTCTCCACCATTTTGTCTTAGTTTTCTTTGATGATATCCTCATCTATAGAAAAACCTGGACAAACCATCTTGCTCATGTGGATCGAGTTCTCCATCTACTCTCTTAGCAACAACTTTTCCTGAAACAGTCTAAATGTGCTTTTGGCGCCTCAGAAGTAGAATACTTGGGTCATCTGGTTGGCAAAGATGGCGCCGGGGTGGATCCTAAAAAGATTGAAGCTATGCAATACTGGCCTCACCCAAAGACTCTTAAGAGCTTGCGTGGATTTCTAGGCTTAACAGGGTATTATCGCAAGTTTGTTAAGAATTATGGGAAGATTGTAGCACCTCTCACTGCTCTCTGAAAAAAGAGCTCTTTCACTTGGACTCCAACCATTGCTCAATCTTTTTAAACCTTGAAGATGGCCATGTGCACCACTCCAGTCCTTGCCCTTCCCGATTTCACAAATACCTTTGTGTTGGAATGTGATGCCCCAGGGAAAGGAATTGGTGCTGTCCTTATGCAAGAGGGTCGACTTTTGGCCTTTACCATCAAGCAACTATCTGAAATAAATCTAGGCAAATCCATCTATGAAAAGGAAATGTTGGCTATTCTGCATGCTGTGGATTTGTGGTGTCCTTATCTATTGGGGCAACAGTTCCAAATTAAGACAGACCATCAAAGCCTCAAGTATTTTATGGAACAACGCATTTCCTCCCCAGAGCAACAAAAATGGGTGACTAAACTCTTTGGATATGATTATGAGATCATTTATAAGAAAGGAAAAGACAACGTGGTTGTGGATGCACTTTCCCGAAATTATGAAGATGAAGGATCCCTTTTTTCTCTTTCATTTATTGTACCAGATTGGCTCCAAGCTATTCACCAGGAATGGATACAAGACCCCAAAAGTTCGCAGTTGATCCAACAATTGTAGTCCAATGTTCCAACTTCCCCAGGGTACTCTTGGCTCCATGAGGAACTTCGACACAAAGGCCGTTTGTATTTAAGTAAACAATCACAGCTTAAATCCATGGTACTTTCTGAGCTTCATGCTACACCCACAACAGGGCACTCCGGGTTCACCAAAACCTATGACAGGGTCAAACATTCCTTTTTATGAGATGGTATGAAACAATACATTCCTAATTTTGTAGCTGAATGTGACGTGTGTCAACGCAACAAGGGAGAAACAGTCAAATCGTCGGGCACACTACAACCACTGCTGATTCCACCTGCTATTTGGAAGGATATCTCTATGGATTTTATTACCGGCTTACCCAAATCGGGAAATAAATACGTCATCATGGTGGTTGTTGATTGACTTTCCAAGTACTCTCATTTCTGTGCCCTTCAACACCTTTTTACATCATCCACGGTGACTCAAATCTTCATGGATCAGGTCTTCAAGCTTCATGGCATGACACACTCTATTTTTTTTTATCACGACCCAACTTTCACAAGCAATTTTTGGAAATAACTGTTCAAGATACAAGGCACATAATTTCATCTCAGCACAACTTATCATCCCCAGACTAATGGCCAAACGAAAGTTGTCAACAAGTGTTTGGAAACATATTTGAGGTGTTTTTCCTCGGAAAAGAAAAATCAGTGGGCTCAATGGTTACCCCTAGCCAAATGGTGGTACAACACTTCATACCATACAACTAGACACATGACTCCTTTTGAAGTGATATATGGACATAAGCCACCTTCAGTTCTCTCATACTTACCGGGTGCCTCGAAGGTCCAGGCGGTTGACCTAACACTTATAGCTCGAGAGGCCATTCTCTATACCCTGAAAGAGAATTTGATCATGGCACAAAATCGCATGCAGCAAAAAGCAGATCAAGGTCACTCTGAACGTCAATTTGCAGAAGGGGATCAGGTGTTTCTTGGACTGCAACCTTACAAGCAAACTTCCCTCAAGGCCGAGCATTGTCAGAAGCTAGCACCAAAATTTTATGGTCCTTATACCATGTTCAAGCATGTGGGACAAGTCGCCTATCGGTTAGCTTTGCCCAGCCATTCGAAGCTACATCCTGTTTTTCATGTTTCATGCTTAAAGAAGGTGATTGGAGCTAAGTGCCAAATTCAAACCAACCTTTCAGACTTAGCTGAAGAAGGATCTATTTGGCTATAACCAGAAGTAGTTTTGGACCAGCATGAGCATTGCCTACGTTAGAGAACCATCAAGGAAGTGCTCGTCCAGTGGAAAGATACAAATCCAACAGATGCCACTTGGGAACCAACTACCATTCTACAACAATTTCCTCATCTCAAGCCTTGAGGACAAGGCTGTTTTTAAGGGGGCAGACATGTTAGTGTCCTAACTTGCACATAGGTAGAACAATACATTCAGATGTAATAAAGGACAATATTAATAAGGCCTTTCAATAAAATAGAATAAGGAAGATGTTGTTGGTAAATATTTAACAGACAACGCATGCTTGTATACTTGTCATTGATGGCAAGTACAACAGTGAAGATGGAAAGAGTACATAAAGTATGTAATAGATGGGCTTTATGAGAAGATGTTGCAGAGAAGATTCAAGATTCGAATAAGCTTAGAAGAGATAGTGTAGAGGATTGTTGGTAGATCATCGATGGCAAGATCAGAGTAAGCAGAACAAAGTAAGCTCGGGAGGGATCAGAGTAAGTAGAACAAAGTAAGCTCGTGAGGAGAAGCATTTCTGATCGTTGGATCCCATTCAAAATTCCCGAAAGAAGGAGGACCGTCAGATCTGTTAGTAGACAAGAAGAACGCGCAGAAGAGGAGGACAGTTCTCAGGTGTCATATTTGAGCGTTAGATTCAATCATCATTGGATCATGAAGAACCTGTACGTTCATTAAAGTGCAAGGAGAAACAGGCTCAGAAAATCCTAAAAGGAGGACCGTCCATCTTCAGGAAGGACACGTGGCGAAAGATCATCATGTCACTAAATGGAAAGTCAAAGGAATGGGGTTCCCTAACCTCCTGAATTCGCGATATGCGAAATCGCGAAACTATCTTAGCCGTCAGTTCGAGGTTTGTTCTGGACCGTTGATCTGAGCACCATCTCGGAGCTTCGCCTATCGCGACTTGGAGAGGTAAGAAACATAACCATCTAAATCGCGATTTAATCGCAGCTATCAGATCAAGGTGTTGTCTGGACCGTTGATCTAAGCTTCATTTTGGAGTTTCGCCTATAGCGACTTGGAGTGATAAGAAACTCTATTGAAGGAATCGTGAGATGCGAATTCACGATGCGATCTGGACTGTATATTCATCGAGATCGTGGACCGTTGATCTAAGCTTCATTTTAGAGTTTCACCTATCACGACTTGGAGTGACAAGAATCTCCATCGAAGGAATCGCGAGATGCGAATTCATGATGAGATCTGAACCGTAGATTCATCGAGATCATGGATAATTGATCTCAGCTCCATCTCGGGGTTTTGGGGATCGCGACTTGGAGAGTTGAGATACCTCATCTCCAGACTCATGAAATGCGAATTTGCGAAAAGAACTTTATGCATAAGTGCTTGGTCATGGCCATGGTCATATAGAGGAAGGAGCTAGCACAAAAAAGCTCTTTATCGGAATTTCAGAGATCATGACATGAAGTATCGAGACACTTGGCCACATGAATGATGAAATGCTGAAACTTGATTTAAAGGGAAGATTAATAAAGTTCATCCAACGGTGCAGATAAACTTGAATATGATCGGAGGGCTATTGTTCTCTCTCACAGTTAATTCATCAGTTACAAATCAGTTAGCAAAACTGATTCATGATTCTTGATCGGTTGGCGTTTCAGTTGCTTAGACAGTTTTCTTTTTCCGAAGAAGATGCGAAGTGTAACTGCTATGGGTGTGGTGCATAAAATAAAATGAGACAGACTGTGCATTTTTGGTTGTTCTGGACGAAAAATGAATTAAACTGTAAGAAAGGGAAAATCATAGGATACACAGTGTGAGATTGAGAATATGAGCAGTGTGAGATAAAACTCAGAGAAGAGTAACAGATGAGGAAAAGACTTTAAGCAGAGCAGAATGAAAAAACAAGTTGAAGCAGAGCAGAATGACAGAACAAGTTGAAGTAGAGCAGATTTGTAGAAGAGACAAAGGAAGAGAAGAATTGCAGAACAGTTAGAAGAAGACCAGATTTACAGAACAAAGAAGAAGTGGTAAGAATCGATTTTGGTTGTTTAAATATTCATTTATATTCCAGGGTGGTTGGGAGGTTCTAGGGAGGACTGTTGTCCTCAAAGGTTCAAGTGGGAGCTTGAACACATGGAGTTGTAGCTTCCATTTGGTTGCAGCCAGAGAAACCAGGGTGGCAGGGTGGTGCAAGGGAGAACAAGTGTTCTCTGTTATACAGGTTGGAGCCTATGTAATTGGAAGTTGGTGCTTCCATCCAGTTGGTGTTGGAACATTAAGGGAGTTGATGCTTCCTTCTAGTGGGTGCTAGAGAAACAAGAGAGTCAGTGCCCTCAAACAAGTTGCAGCTTGTAAAACAGAGGTAGCAGCCTCACATTGAGTTGGTGCTCAATTATAGATGATGTATAGAACTTAAAAGACCGCCTATCATTTCGAAGAAGAAGAGGTTTTCTCCCTTTATGGGTTTCCTCGTGAAAATCTGTCTCTGTGTATACCTTGTGTGTGACTGATGAACATTACTTTTATTGTCTATATGCTGTATAATGTTGATGATCACTTGAAGAAAATTTAAGAATGGTTTAATAGACTTAAAATTGTTTAAGCACAGTAACAACTGATTCACCCCCCCCTCTCAGTTGTCTTAGTAATTGTTATCCCCGAGATCTAGTGATAACTAGGAGATCATGTCTCAAGGCCCACAGGTTCTAGACATGGAGTACCGAGAGCAGGATTGACCTGGTCATGGCCCTGGAGGGCCCATCTTTCTTCTTCTTCATCAGACTTGTCTTGTTAGCAGCAGCATCCATCACCTTCGGCTTGGACTTGTATCGGATAAGACTCTTGCTCCATGAGGTAATTGGTCCAGGTATCATGGTATGTGTCATCTTTGATCATTATAACTTTCAGATATATGCATCAGATTCCTTTCATTTCCGACGACTGCTTGGATCTTACACTAACCCACTTGACCATGGTTGGGGGGATTGATAGGGTACCCTAGCAAGCTTGTACCCATAGGTTTTGGTTAGCCACCAGGGGGGATTTTAAAGAGCCATCATGCACTCCCATCATATTATCATTTTTACATCTTATCTCCCATTCATCTATCCCATTCCCCTAGTCCGGACATTAGGATTACCTATTTGTGGGGTTACACCTTATCCTGTGGGAAGAAGGGGCTAAAGGCCCAGGAGATAAAAGCAACTGGTAAGAGATAAAATCCATAAAAAATAAAACCTAGAGATGCCTCGCCCAGGGATCCCCGAGAAGGCAATAAAAAACCTCTCAATAAGAAACAAGAGGGACCCAAAGAAAAATAATAAAACAAGACCTAGCCAAGAGGATGGGGGGTCTCATCACAAGCTAGCCCATTATGTTCACGGGTGCCTAGCAGTATGACATTGCCATTATCTGGTTACCACGCTAGGGGAGTGACCTTTGGTTGCATGGCTAAGGGAAAAGGGGTCTCATCACGAGCTAGCCTTATCATCTCTGCAAAGGTACTTGTGGGTAACACTGTCAACTCTGGTCACCACGCCAAGGCAGTGTCCTCTAGTTAGAACTTGAAATAAAAAGAAAGAAAAAGTGATAAAGAAAAGAAAGAATAAAGGCAATAAAGGGCTTGGAAAGAATTGCATCCATGATATGTACAACTCGCCTCCTACAAAGGCACCCACGGATAATATCACCCCTATTTTCCACTATGTCTGGATATCCTTTGACCACACCACCTCATGTTACATGGCTTGGATGATATTCCTTGGGAAATTTCCTCTTCTTATGGATGCTGGACCAATAGGGCACTTTGTCTTTTTCTTCGGCTTTGTATAGTAGGTCATTTTAATGTCTTTGAGCTATTAGATGATATGCTAGGGGTTTTATGCATGCATTTGATAAAATTAATGATGAAATGTGATTGACATTGCTATGATCCTGGGGACTAATGAGCCCATGGAGGGCGAAGTTTTTGATGTGCAGGACCATGCCCGACGGACAGGTACCAGGTGGACTGGTACACATGGGGAGATGATTAGTTCAGACCTCCATGGGGCTGAAGAGCCCATCAGATGGTTTCTGGGACCTCATCAGGGGCAGAGACAGGACAGTGATTGACTGAGCCTTTGCACGAGAGAAGAAGAAGGACATTTTCATCCAGGATGCCTTGGCTGAGCCCAGCCCTAGGGGGTTGACCCACTACAGGTGGAACATGTCCCTCTGTTGACCCAGGATGTCCTCTAGAGGCCCTTGACGTCACCTCCAGTGCATCACAATTTTACATGGCAGTTTGGCACGTGTGGCAGATTTTGGAGGCCCAAAGAGGGCCAACGTTTGTCATCTAGTGCTGTGATTTGCCCTAAAATGGGCCAACGTCTCCCCTAAAGGGGATGGACGTCTTGCTCATTGCTCATTTAGGGTTTTCTTTTAGCAGTTTAATGTAAAACAATATGATTTTTAGTTATTAGCCTTGTCGGCTGTTTTAATGACCTAATTTTAATTAAAGGTCATTGGACGATATAAATTGAGGATGTTTTCTTTCATTTTGACATAAAAAAAAATTCACTCACACTTGTGAGGTCTGATTTTTGCGTCCTTCTTGGGTATATTTGTTGCATAAGTGAGGCGCACTTGCTATTGGAAGGATATTTTTGGCATTTTATGGCATTTCTCTCAAGGAAGGTTTACAACTAGGGTTTGCTTATGCTTCTCTTCATGATATGTAAGTGAATTTTCTTACAAAAATTATTAATTGAATGGTTGTAGGTGTAATTTATTGCATTTTCTTATTATATTTCTGATTTAAAACCCTAGGTAACAAGCACACAAGTAGGTCATTGTTACATGTCCCCTCAGAGAGAGATTTTTTTCCAGCCATTGAAGAAAAGAGATAGAGCCTAGCCTTTTCTACACTTATCTTGCTTCTTCCTTATAGCTAGCATTGAAGTTTATAGGTTGAAAGAAGGTGACGTCCTAGACCTAGGTTACCTACACCTAGGGTTTTCATTTTCTAGGGTTTGAAAGCCTTGTCCTTGCAACACTTTCTCCCTTAGCCTTATTCTTTATGCTATCCATTTTTCCAAGTTGACCTAAAGAAGGAGGAAAGAGCATGAGGCCTTGCTTAAGCAACACTGGAGTGAGACTCTTTCCCCTAGGGTTTTGATTCTAGGGCCTTGCCTTTGCAGCACTCTAGAACCCTTCCCTCTAGTCTTTAAGCCTTCATCCTTTCAAAACCTTGTGCCCTTATCTTTTGACTCCATATACCCTAAGGCACTGATATTTGACCTCCAACATTGAAGTCTTAGTGTACAAAACTACTTTCAAAACCTTAAATTTTGAAACCCTAACTAACCAAACTAACCTAATTAGGGCTGACGTCACAGTTGGATATTTCATCTTGACACAACAAAAGTTGAATATAATCAATTAAATGATGATTTCAAGAATTTATTGAGAAAATTGTTGATTGGATATATTGTTGGCTTAGTCATCTCTATAGATATTAATGAATTGATGGTCTTTCATAGCTAGTTGACAAAACGTTGGCTTCATTTTATATCTATTGCATTACGTTGCTTATTGAATAATAGCAGATAGTCATTGAAGTACTAACCCTTTGAGTTCTAGCCTGCATATATATATATATATATATATATATTATATCGCTGTTGTTTTGTTCCGGGCAGGTGTTTTCAATAGGGCATACACTTCATTTATTGGCTAATTAGCCGGACTGTCTGACTTTGGTGGTAACCTATGAGGAGGGAATTCTAAAACTTGACTTTATACCTTCTGCCTCTTCAAACCCCAGGTTGCCGGGGACGTCTCCCCTGGGATAACCTCCCTAAACAGAAAGAACCTCCCCATTGAGGTGACATTGGGTGGGGAAGGTTCCTATTATGCCAGTTTGATCTCCATCCTTTAGCCTATGACCTAAACTACAAACTGAACGATAACAGTAATTTCAACAATTGGTATCAGAGCAGGTTCCTTTTATTCAAAGGTAGATCTGTAAGCTTAAACATGACAATTCATGAAGGGACTTTAGCCTCTAAGCCCCCTCTGTTTGATGGAACAAATTTTTCCTTCTGGATGATTAGAATGAGAACATACTTAATGGCCTTGGGTGCTGATGTTTGGGATGTAGTAGAGACTGGATATACAAAGCCTGTTGTGCTAACCTCCAAGGACGATAAGTTAGAGTTTAGTTTTAATGCTAAGGGAATGAATGCTATCTTGAATGGACTTGCTGAAGCTGAGTTTGTAAAGGTGATGCATCTTGAAACTGCCGAAGCAATGTGGGATAAACTTATTAGCAGTTATGAAGGAAATGAGAAAGTAAAAGATGCCAAACTTCAAACATACAGATTGAAATTTGAACAACTAAAGATGAATGAAGATGAAACAATTAGCAAGTATTTTTTAAGAGTTGAAGAACTTGTGAATGCCATGAAGGGTCTTGGTGAGAAGTTTGACAACTCACTCTTAGTTCAGAAGATTTTAAGATCTCTGCCTAATAAATTTAATCCAAAAGTCTTTGCAATAGAAGAATTAAATGATCTCAAAACTCTGTCCATTGATCAACTTCTAGGAACTTTAACTGCATATGAAATGAGAATTAGCAAAGATAAATCCAGTACTAGAGAAGCATCTTTTAAAGCAGACAAAAATACTGATTCAGAATTAGATGATATTGAGGCAAAATTTGCGAGAAGGTTAAAGAAAGGATCAGGAAAATATCAAGGGAAGTTGCCTTTCAAATGCTTTAACTATGGTAAGATAGGTCATTTTGCATCTAAGTGTCCCCATTAGAAAAAGGACCAGAACTCTGATGATGAAAAGAAGTACAAATACAAGAAATATAATAAGAAGAAAAGTTTGGTTGCAAATAATGACAA
>ML784734.1:43577-61713 GCA_009831015.1 Picea engelmannii
ATGAACGAATTAAATGGTGTAGACACACTAAAATTTGGGTCAATATTGATGAGAGGTTCATATTTCATGGTGCTTTTCTCAAGAATCAAAGGATTGCATATATGAAGCAAATCCACATTAAACACTGAGTACATCCCAAGGTATGGTTTTGAGATCTAGATTGAAAGAATTCTTATGACAATGTTCACTAATTGTGTATGGACCATATCATAAAGGTTTGTTTTGGAATATGATTGACTTATTACACATTTTTTATTTTCTTAATGAAGCATGTTTTACCCAATTTCTAGGGTACATGCTAGAATGTTTTCAAGAAATCCTTGCATATAATTGTGGAAATATTTAGGTGGGGCATATATATGTTTAATAGGTGTTGATTGGTTCTAGTAGGATGGTTAATTCTAGTCTTGTCTATATTTTTTCTCTACAATAGTTTTGGTTGGAGTCTAGATGTAAAATTGAGGTCTAGGTTGGTTCAAGGTGAGACAAGTATGGGTATACTTTTAGTTTGAAAAGTACCAAGGTGCAATGAAGAATGATTGTGAGTGATTGCAATTGTATTGATATCCAACTACGATGACAACCTGATAGTGACTTTGTGAAATAATTATCGAAATGTTGGTTTAACCCATCATTGTTCCATATTAATGATATAAATTCAAATGAAACAATATCTTAATATCCTAATATCCAAGTGTGGAGACTAGCGTAACCAATCTACCACATGGATCAATGAAATTATGCCATATTTCCCATGTCAAAAACACGATGAACATGATGTACTCAATCCTTAGCAAGGTTTTTCCAACTAGGTGGATATGTATACCTACCATTATAAGTCACATGTAATATTCATGAACAAGTTCAAGCAATGGGGAAGAATCTATAAATATACCACAAAACAAAATACTATGATGTGATACCCTAATAGGCCAATGGATGAGATATAAGGAAAATACCAGGTGTTGGTTTGTTTTTGGGTGAACCAAAGTGGGCCAATTCAAATTGGGCTATCCAAACTTATAATTTTATGTATAAGGACCCAATGAGTTCCATCTCCAAATGTATAGGGAAGTAGAAGAGAAAAGCATGCGGGCCTACCACCCAGACACTGGATGAATTAGAAATCAACATGTGTCAAATTGATAATGGTTTCAATCTTGAGATATAGTAGAGCTAAGGAGATCATTGCAATTAAAAGTGGTACCCTTGTCATTCTAGTAGGGATAAATGGAATGAAATGTTAGAAAGACACATGGAATAGTCACATCTTTCCATGTGGTTGATGGGAAGACAAACCAATTTATTGGATAAAAAAACATACAAGGATTCTACTTCAATCTTTAATGATGTGATTATAATTTAACATGAACTAATAGACAAGTAATTACCAACACATCATGCAAATAATTGACATTTTATTTCATCATAGTATGTGTGAGTTCTCATGTGAACACATAGAATCACCCTAACATTTTTCTAGTCACTTGCATTAACAACCTAAGCTTTGAAGAATTATTGAATATTAGTGAAGTCATTCAAATGCTCTCCATAAATTGAGTGTTAAAGGAGACTATTAACTAAAATTGGATATTAATAGAATGTATCCTTCACCACTACAATAGGGGGTTGTGGCATCATTGGATTTTCATTGCTATAGCTCTTAAACTCTTGGCTGAGTCTTTTCATGGGTGTGCGCCATGTGTTTGTGTTGTTATTGTGTCGCTTAAATTGTTCATGCATTGTTTGGCACCATGCTATGCTGAGGTAGCATTGCATTCATATATATGAAGTGTCCTTCTAGTGTTGTAATGAAGTCACCAAAAAAAAAATACATGTTATTAAATTGTTATCATATTTCCACACAATTATGATGCCATTCTTTTAGGGATTTACAACTAATATTTGACAAGAGTGCATTCTACAAAACCTATTGTGAAGAGTAATCGGGTAAATGTAAAGGGAATGATATAGAACATGAGTTTGCAAGCATATAATTATTTATTTACAACATAGTTTTTATCATCCATTCCACTTAAATGGAATGGATATATTAAAATAGGGGATACTACATGCATTTCTATGAAAATATGTTGTGCTACTACTCCATTAAATAAAATTATAGCTAAGTAATTAATCAAGCAATACACATCTTCTCTAAAGCCCATCTCTCTTTTCAAATTTCAAGTAATATATGACGAAGAAGAAAAACAACTACAGTTCAAGTTGTTGCTAAGTACCCAGTTTTGTTGATCTAGGTGGACAATTGGTGGCCACCCACCTATTACACTGGCTGAAAATATAGTTTCCATTTTGGAATTTTTTCTACGGTTTTTTAGGTCCCAAACTTCTGAGGCCATTTTGAGGCCCTAAACGATTTTTTTTGGCTCGATAGTGCCTAGTATGTAGATAAAGGTAGATTCTAGGAGAAATAGAATGTGTAATCCTCAACTAGACCTTTCCAACGGGATATCGAGCACCCAAAACAAAGATCATATGCAAAATTTACACCCTCGAGAAGTTGACATAACAACTACCCCCATCAGAACCCACAAACCTTTTGGTGTTTCATCTCTCGAGGTTAGGGTTTTGGATGTTCAAGGTTTTCTCATTTATGATTTATGTTAAAAAATACATTTGGAGCCTCATTGTAATCATCTTCTTGCGAATGCGCATAACCATTACATATCTTCTCAAAGATAAGCTGTCACCATTCTAGCGAGTTCATTTCACTCTGTATTTTCTTTTACAGTCTCTGCATATTTCATTCTTTAATAGAGATTGAGTATTACTGTATCTCTATGTTTTGTCCTATTTCTATGTTTCATTTCATTCCCTCATAAATACAGATCCGTGATATCAGATCGATCTTCTCTTCATCTATTTCTCTATGCATGTCCCCAATGAGGTCAGGGTATAAGGCATTGGGACTCAAACTAGTTGAGACTTTGGAAAAATTTCCCCACCGACCTCGATGGCCACCCATAGTAGAGGGGAAGAGAGACAAGGTAGTAATATGTCCTATCAAGTTGTTTCTTGCAGAATCCCTCATGCAATAGAGGAATGATATGATGGATATTTTTTCCAAAATTCTTTGATGACTGCTGACAACAACATATGCATCTTCGTCAAGCGACCACTTTGGAGGCGCTTCCCCCTTCAAGGTGTAGGTTAATTTTGATATTCCCATATTTGAAGGAAAAATAGATGAATATGCTTTGGAAAAGTGGTTAAATATACTAGAAGGTTATTTCTATGTCCACAATTTTTCCAATAGGGAGAAGATTACCTTTGCGCTCATTAAGGTTTTCCCCCATGTAAAACATTGGTGGGATATTTACTGTGAGAAAAAATCCACAAAGGAGTCTGAAATGTTTGGGGCCAAGCCCACTTGGGAATCTTTTATGGATGTCATCAAGGAACAATATTACCCTGTTGGAAACTACAACTACTAGTACATGAGATGGACCACATTGCATCAGGAGAGGAACCAAACAATGTTAGAATTCAAAAATACCTTCCATACTTTTCTCGCAAAGATGGGTATCAGAGACTTCAAGAGAAATCTGATTCTAAAATATCGTAGGGGTCTACATAGGTACATCAAAACAAAAGTGGAATTTCTGGACATCTCATCTCTGGGAGCCACTTATTGATATCTGGTCATAATTGAGCAAACATTTAAGCAGAGGAATAAACAAGAGTTTGGATTTATGAATGCATTGAAAAAAAGTCAAAGAAAATGCATCCTCGATACACACACTACTACATATGGGCAGATTATTCCACGAAATTTTTCCACGTTTCCATTATTTTCATGTTTTTTTAAATTGGGCGGGATTTTTGTTTCTATTGCCACGAAAGTTCTTCACTATTTCCACGGATATGTTTTTTAAATTGGGCAGGATTTTCTTTGCTATTGCCACGAAAGTTCGTCGCTATTGCCACAAACATTTTGCCTATCTCAAAAATCATCTGCTAACGACTAGTTGACTAGTCGATCTATATATACCTAACTTTAAGAGACTTTGTGACACAATTGCTATAGTTGCAACACTTTTCGTCGATTTTGTTTGAGCTATTTATTTTTTCCATCACCCATCGGTTGCACAAATCCAATTATCGATCTACATAGCTCGGATTTTGAACTTGCAAGGTAAGTATGTTTTCTTATTTATGTACTCATTTAACTTGTAAATTTTTGTTCAAATGAAATTTCATGTAGCTTGTTTTTTCCTTGATAATATATTATATGTGCAGTACCATATTTCATGTCATTGGTTTTTGGATCTAGTTAGTATATTCTATGGAAATTCATGTGAAATGTCAAGAAAAATATTTTCTGAAGAAGTGTTTTAAGAAGAGGGAAAATTACTCCATCAATAAATCAATTCAAACATTAAAAAATGGAAAAAAAATCCTCTTAGGTCTAATTCTATCCCTTAGCGACCTTGTTAGCTCTCTAACTTTTGTGTTTCTATGATGTTGTGCCTATATATATTAATTTCATATTTTTAGTCTAGTATTAGGTTAGGTTAGTCATATAACATTGTATTCTTATGTGATGTTGTTTCTCTCAATTTTTTATAATCACACACAATTATAGATGTAGTGATTAACTCTAGTTTGTAGTTGATGTAACTTATTTATACACTATTAATAAGGAGTAGCTAAAATATAAAAAATTCATGAAGAAATATACAATAACATGATGAAATCTACTAGTCAGACAATGAAAAATGAGAACATGCCAAAGTGTCTTAGAAAATAAAACCGTGACCACTGTAAGTAGCATAAAATTGTGACCATTGTATGTAGATACAAATCAACACGTCATAATTTAAACCAACCCAATTCAATTTTGGATGACAAGTGGATGGAATTCTTTTTTTAGTGGTGAATTTCAATGATTGACAATTTCTCTACAAAACAACTTAGAGGCTAGTGTATGTTGTCGAGTGATTCAAGTTTGAGAAATTTTGACCACTTTCGTTAAATGGTGTGTAATTATTTTCCATGGTGATTCAGTACACACTACTCTAAAGTACAAACTGAAGCATATCGATCTTAATAGTTAATCGATAATAAAAAAAATCATGTCAAAATGTCTTAGCAGAAATAATTGTGAGGATTGTAGGTCATTGTAAATAAACATATCATAGTCGAAAGGAGTAGCTAAAATATCATGAAGGAGTAGCTAAAATATAAAAATTTGACAACTTACTGTTTGGTATGGAGTAGGTAAGACAATTACTTGTCAGTACAAGGATTTGTCACTATGAATGAAAATGAAAGGAAGCTTCCTTGGTTAAGAGCTACATTAGAGGCGAGGGGCAATGGAAAATGTTATTTCCCTTGCTATGATTGCAGGGGCTTGCAAAGAAAAATAATTTTAATAACAACAGCTGGAAGACATTGTAGGGAGAAGGGGCATGCCGAAGGGGGTTATGAATATCGTCCCTTGGTAAGAGGATTCAATATTTAATGTATTCTTTGTAATAATCATCATGTCATGAATTTTAGTAACATTTCTTATCAGGATTTTTATATTTTCTATACACACTAACTTTTCTACGTTGTTTTTAAATATATAGACGATGCCCCCAAAATGTTGACCTCTGGAGAGTTATTTTCCAAGTACTATAAAAAATACTCCTTTACAAGGTGATGAACTTTGAGATCAAAATATTGAAGCTATTGATCAAGTTATTAATGATGATATGGATGGAGATAATGTTAGTGATTCAAATCAGGAAGATGAGATACATAGATTGATCCAAGACACATTTTCTCCAATGGATGAGGACAACTAGGATGATAGTCATGATGTTGATCCTCTACTCTAGAAGTCACGTCAACCTCTTTATGAAGGCTCAACAACATATATTTTATCTGTTATATTGTTGTTCATGAAATTGAAGGTTTTGAATGGTTTATTAAACACATGCCTCACACAGATACTAAGGTATTAATTTGTTAATTATTTATGCTTGCATGTTCACAAATAATTAAAAGGTTCAATTTTTTCCTATATTGCTATTGTTTTCTAATTTGTAAATTAGTATGGATGCAATATTGATGATTAATATTTTTTACATTGACTTATTGTTTTGAATTTTGTAGTTTGTTAGGTGAATTTCTATTACTGACGTCAAATATTTTTCCACACACATATCGAGAAATATTCATGATTATGAAAGAAATTGGAATGGACTATCAGGCTATTGATGCATGTACTAATGATCATATCATATACTATGGAAAATATGCATTAGAAAATGAATGCCCACAATTTCAAATAAGTATATATCAAATCGATAAAGTGTCAAAGAAGGTGCCTCACAAAGTTCTTCGTTATATTCCGATAATTCCACGTTTCCAACGGTTGTTCAGGTGCCAAAGTATAACACAGTTTATGGATTTCCATGCAAAGAACATAAGTCATGACAATGTTCTTCGAATGCCTGAAGATGGTTTTTCATGAAGTACATCAAAGAAAAGTGGCCAATTTTTAAAGAAGAACCTTGTAATGTTAGACTTTCGTTGGCAGTTGATGGTGTCAATCCATTTGGAGAGCTTCGTTCTACGTACTTAGTGTGGTCTGTTTTTGTTATAAATAATAACCTTCCTCCTTGGATGTTGATCAAGAGAGAGGACCCAATGTTTGCAATGATTGTTCCAGGTATTTAATTATCTTTTATTTTCTTTAACGTATGACAACATATTTCATTTCTTTGTTTCTTGCATGGTAATTATTTCTTTTATATATAACGACATCTAGATAAGCATAATTAATAATGCATTATGTTGAACCAATTAGGTAAGTACTAGATTAAAGATATGAATGTATATATTGAGCCTCTTATGAATGAGTTGTTGAAGTTATGGGCTGACATCACTATGTATGACATCTCTAGACCAATAGGGAAAAAAGAATTTCAATTTCATGGAATACTATCATGGAAAATTCATGATGCTCCTGGGTTAACACATTTTTGTGGTATATTGTTACTTTCTTTTGTGATTTAATATTATATATATTTATTGAAAATATCATGGATTATTTTAAATTGTAACTCTAATTCGCTACATTAATTCATATATCTTGTAGGTCTTCAAACAAAGGGTAAATTTGCATGCCCAATTTGTGGTCCCAGGATAAAATCTCATCATTCAAAGAGTTTAGGAAAGGAAGTATTTGATGAGTATAGGCACTTTCTGCCTAAGAACCATAGTTATCGAACTACATACAAAGAAAAATTCAATGGTAAAGAAGAGAATAGAAAAAAACCACGAAGAATGACACCTCACCTATGGAAGTTGGAATATATTAGAAATTGTCAAGGTATGAAAATTATTTATGTATGACATATTATATAAATATTTGGTGAATTTCATTAGTATTAATTTCATTTTGTTTGATTAATTAGTGTTAATTTCAATTTGTTGATGTTTCATGAATGTCATTAAGGCACGAATGGGCTTCCACGAGGAGTGAAAAGTTACCCGATGCAATTCAATAGATTGCCATACTACGAGAACCTACAGATAGTTCATCTGTTTGATACAATGCATATCGGGAAGAACATAACATAATTGTTATGGCGACTATTAGATGGAAGCACTGACAAAGAGATAATTTGAAAGATTTGTTGTGACATCCAAGAAGCTAATCACGCATTGCAAATTGTTATTATTAATTCTAATGGCAATGGTTGTGAACAAAATATAACTAGTCTTCCTTGGTTATTGATGGAGCAATAGAGAAATATTGTAAAAGAGGTCATTCGAAAAACTAGGTTTCCGACGGGGTTTTCGTCGAACATACAAAATATCTTAACGAAAAAAGGTGATTTTGGTGGGGTTAAAACACATGACTAACATACATTCATTAAGGTAATTAGTAGGTTATAATATATTTTCTTATTGGTAAGCATTTTTTGGAAACAAATAATAATTATTTGTTTTTTGTTACAGTATGTTCTACCTTTATCTCTCACAAACGACTTTGACAACAACATAAAAAAAATTATTTATGTACTTGGAAAATACATGAGGTAAGTAATGTTTTATAAGGAAAATGTACTTCTTATGTGATTTGTAGCGGAACTTATTGAAATATTATGTTTTATCTGCAAATTTATGTAGGCCTTGATATTATTTTATTGCATCGACATTTGTAGGTGGCTATCATCAAAATAAATCCATAAAGAAGATATAAGGTATTGGAAGAGAGAAATTGCCCTACTAATGTGTCAAATGCAACAATATCTGTTGGCATGTTTTAGAGGAAGAGTGTGCTTTTCATTGATGGAAATAACAACAATGACGATGGAAAACAAGAAAAACATAATCTCAGGAGGAGAAGCAAACAATATGTAGAGATCAAAGAAGCTCAAGAGGATGATCGTGACCATTAGATCTGCAAGCGAGATCAATGACATGGATGAATATCAGAGAGTGCAATTAGAATTAAACAACTCGATGGTTCTAATCTCGCAATCGGTCTAGATTGTCAGATATCATAAACCCAAATATCGACAATTGTGGTTGATCTAACAAATGATCATATTAAGTCGGATTAAATTGTGACCGTCAGATGCATAACCGCCATATCAACGACATGGATAGATTGCGGAGATCGAAAGGAGAATTAAATGTCGTTCTATTTCCAATCCCGCAATTATTTAGGACCATCATATCTTATAGCTTCAAAGATCTATGATTGTGGTTGAATCACCGATAAACACACAACTTCAAATTGTGGAGCTTGGGTGACGAATTAAATCACTCGCAAGTTGTTGTTCCACAATCATCCTTGATCGTGGATATGCTTCGAGAGTCTTCACGATCGTTGGATCACTTTAAGTGGAAGGATAGGATAAGTGGGGCCAAACAGTTGAGAATTTGATTATCCAAATACCCATCAACCATCGGATCAAATTAAGTGGGAGGATATGATAAGCATGGTAAAAGATATGAGATCTTAACTATGCGAATTTCCGTCAACCGTTAGATCTTTCTAAAGTGGAAGGATAATATAATCAAATTTGGAGGGTCATTGGATCTAAACCAAGGCAAAGATGCATCGCATACAAATCGAGCCATAGATCTAAGATCATGATCAACGGACAACATTAGTTTCGGGTCTAAAGATGTGAGGAGGTTAAGATCCAGAGAAATCACTTTGAGAGTTTCAGTTTGAGATTTGAAATCCAAAGTTCAGAGAGCCAGAGAGCCAAAATACATTCTTGATCATCGGATCATCTGAAGTAAATATCAGTCATCATATCGTCTAAAGAAGATCTCAAGCATCAGATCGTCTGAATTCCATATGGATCATCTGATCCAGAGCGTCAGTTTGAGATTTGAAATATCTGAAGTTCGGAGAGATGAAGTGCCAAAATACATTCTCGATCGTTGGATTTTCTGAAGTAAATCTTAGTCATCAGATCATATGAAGAATATCTCAAGCATCGATCGTCCGAAGTGTATCTGGTCCGTATGATCTAGAGCATCAGTTTGAGATTTGAAATCTTTGAAGTCTAGAGAGCTGGAGAGATGAAATACATTCTCAATCGTCGGATCGTCCAAAGTAAATCTCAGTCGTTAGATCATCCGAAGAATATCTCACACGTCAGATCGTTCGAAGTGCATCTGGGCCGTCTGATTTAGAGCGTCAGTTTGAGATTTGAAATCTTTGAAGCCCGGAGAGCCGGAGAGACGAAATACATTCTCAATCGTTGGATCGTCTGAAGTAAATCTCAGTTGTCATACCGTCCGAAGAGTATCTTAGGTGTTGGATTGTCTAAAGTGAATCTGGGCCATCTGATCCAAAGAGTAAGTTTGAGATTTGAGATTTCAGAAGTCCGGAGACTCGAAGGAGATCTCGACCGTTGATCGAGAAAGGGGACGTAGAACTATTGATCTGGTTGAAAGGTCAAAATTCCTAAGTAGAGGAAGAGTCATCGATTGAGAAGGATAGGTGTCCATGAATCATCGAATCCAGAATATTGGCATACAAAAGAAAGCAGGGTTTGAGATTTGAAACTCCTGAAGCCTGGATCACGAAATAAATCACAACCGTTGATTTAGGGAGGTTGGATTTGATTTGCAGATCGTGAAAGATAAAATCTGAATCGTCCTTTTGTTGGGCACTATAATTGCTTAATTAACTCAATCAATCAAGTGCTTACATAAATTGTCAACCCAGGGAAGTCTGTTTATTTCAAAGATAACCACACACTATATATGCTCAATTCCAAAAGCAACTCAGTGTTGTAGTAAAGGAAACTATATTAATCACACTTTCCTTGAATGAACTGAAGTCCTGACTTGAATTACAGGAAAGAAACCTACCTATTGCAGATATTTAAAGATTAATCTAAAGAATCCTGGATTACATTAAAATAACAACTACAACAGGAAAGAACAACTATTCTGTAACCAGAGAACATGACCCTTACTCCCAAGCAGGAACTTCAGCACCTTGTTTCTGATTAACACACTTTCATGAAAATAATAATGCGTAGAAGGCTAACTCTATCTAGCAGAGAACAGGGCCCTCTAATTCCTTCCTTTCTAAGCAGGAACCCTTAACCTAGTCTCTGATCAACACACTTGTGAAAAATAACTGGAAGCTTACTAATTCTACAGAGAACAGGACCTTCTGATCCCTTCCTTTCTAAGAAGGAACCTTTAACCCAGTCTCTGGCTAGCACACTTGCAGAAAAAATTGAAATCTACAGAGAACAAGACCTTCTGATCCCTTCCTTTCTAAGCAGGAACCCTTAACCCAGTCTATGGCTAGCACACTTGCAGAAACAACTGAAATCTACAGAGAACATGACCATCTGGTCCCTTCCTTTCTAAGCAGGAACCCTTAACCCAGTCTCTGACTATCACACTTACAGAAACAATTGAAATCTACAGAGAACAAGACCTTCTGATCCCTTCCTTTCTAAGCAAGAACCCTTAACCCAGTCTCTGACTAGCACACTTGCAGAAACAATTGAAATCTATAGAGAACAAGACCTTCTGATCCCTTCCTTTCTAAGAAGGAACCCTTAACCCAGTCTCCGATTAGCAAACCTCATAAAATCATCACACAAGATTGCTAATGAAAATGATTATGAACTTCGTGAAAATACTATAACATTCAATAAACTAAAGTTCTTAACAAGACATAGTTCAGTAGTGTTTCAGCAAAGCAAAATTCATTAAAAGTAGTGTTTCAGCAAAAATTTAATCAAGGCATAAACATAAACTATACTAACACACTATAAAACTAACGGGTGAATCTTGTGAAGAAGGTGGGCCCTCCCTTCTCACAAGATTCCCTTGAGACGAAAAATCTAGAGAAGGATGCTCAAAATAGTCTTCTATTCATCTATCAATGTATCATATTACAATCTGAAAATGAAGTACGTCCCTCTCTCTAAAGCTTTCTCAATACATAAAACTTGGATCCTCTCGAATGATGATTTCCTCTTATTTAAAGAGGGAATCCCTTCGATACAATTGATCAAAGATTACAATGTATATCTGAGTCCTATTCTTAGTTGGATCGACTTTCTAAACCAGAATAATATGTCCTAATATCGCGCAACAGAATGCTATTACAAGTGATGAATGAGGTGTTGCTGTTACAGCTGGATTAACAGTTCCTTCTCATTGCTGCTGATGTTGTTTCAGCATCGCAAATCGCGGGCTGTTTCAGCCACGGGATTTGCGCTCTTGACTATTTCAACATTCTCATGTAGGAGTGGTGGTTGGTGCTTGGATCACGTGCGACTGTTGTAAGGTTGCTGTTGACCGTTGACTGTGTAATGACTTCCTTTGTGTTTCAGCATCTGCGATCCTGGGCTGTGTAACGGCTCTGTATTTCAGCATCTGCGACTCCGGACTGTGTAACAACTCTGTGTTTCAGCATCTGTGACTCTATACTGTGTAACAACTCTATGTTTCAACATCTGCGACTCTGGACTATGTAACAACTCTGTGTTTCAGCATCTGCGACTCCAGACTGTGTAACAGCTCTGTGTTTCAGCATCTGCAGTTGAACTGTTTCAGTACTTACACATTTCTAATCAATGGTTAAGTACGAGAGTGATGTAAAATATTATGCAAAATAGATTAAACATATAGTAATGAGAAGGGGCGTTGTTTTACCTTTGGAATGATCAGATAGAGTGATAATATGAGTTTAAATATGGGTGATCAAGAGTGTAATAGTGGCAAAAAGTATAGGCAAAAAGGTACATTGTGTGGTCCTAACATCCCCCCCAACTCAAGGTGTTGCATGTCCTCAGGCAACATCACTCTGAATCAGAGTCTGGATACCGACTCTAAGCGTGTAAGTTACTCAAGCAGTAACTCTAGGAGGTACTATCCGTTGGCGTTTTGAACCCTTGGACTCGCTGTAATCTTTGCCATGCTGCTGTTTCTGTCTTCTTAGGCAGCTTATAATTAATTTGATATCTTTCTATTGGCAACCAGAGGATAGGAAAATAAAACTGGTACCCTATCCAGTTTTTAGCACATTGCTGAGCACACTGGATGTAGTTAGGCACCCTGGAGATTGCTACCTCTAGCTTGGTGGGGCTAAAAGGATTGTGTTATTTTCTCTTCTCAGTGGATTGCTGCCAAAACAGGTTATTTGCTTGGAGGGCAGGAATCTCTATGGATTTGATGATGTGCTGACAATCCTAGAGTACTCTTGATTATAGCTGCTGAACATGTTCAGTCATACCTGGTTTCTTTAAGAACTCATAATATTCTCTGACAAAGGTGGCTGCATTCTGTGGTTCTGGTCTTATCCATAGAAGGCAGTTGTCTTCGTTGTGTTTAGCAGCCATGAAGTCATCTTGCCAAATAATTTGATTGTAGAGAAAGGAGGTGAACGCCCGAATCTGAATGTCCCCAACAAGAGGATTAAGGTTCAGCTGTCTTTTCTCAGGAATGGCCTTGTTGTGGAAATATGCCTCACAGAGGAGGTGCTGATCTCTAGCAGATGCTTCTGTGAAAGTTTTGACAAAATGTGCTGAGTGTAGTACTGCATAGGATTTGCCTTCTATAATTGATTTGATCTGAAACCATGTGAGTCGCTCCATAAGGAACAAGGAGTAGTTGCAAGATGGCTTTCTTGTGGCCAATATCTTTTGTGTCAAATCAAATACCCAGGCCATTCTACCTTTCAACTCTTTATTTTGTTTCTTCAGGGCACGAGCTTCCTCACGTGTCTGCTCTAGAGCTTCCCAATTTGAGAAAGTGTGATTTATCCAGATTTGTCTGTGTACTTGCAGGCTTTTGGCCTGTATTTCAACATACTCTTTCTTCCATTTTTGTATTGCTGCCTGCTCATCCCATAGCTGAGTCTGTGTTTCAGCGTTGCAAGTAGTGGGATGAGGTAAGGTCTGAGTAGATTGTTCCATAAAAGCGGCGAGATTGATCTGGATGGGAGGTGTAAATTCCTCCATAGGCATTGTCTATACAACTTTGTTGACAAAGATAGGGGCTTCATTTGTTGCAATGCAAGGCTCAGTCTTGAGCTTGGGAGGACCTGCTGGTTCTTGTGTTTTAGCAGGTTCTTCCTTGACTACAAAAGGTGAAGGAGTAAGAGGTGCTCCTGTCACTGGGACTTGAGTTACCTTATAGCCTACTTGATAATAAATATCCCCACATTGACAACACATATATTCTTTACACAGGCTCTCTGTAGTTTCCTCTGACAAGGTTGTTGTACGAGCTAAGGTGTACAAATTTAGTTCCTTCTCGTATGCTTCCTTTTCCCTGGCTAGTTCTTGGTTATATGCTTCCAGTTCAGATTTTAAAAACTCGTTTTCCTAGAAGACAGAGGCCATTGTTGGTTCTGGTTGAGGGATGACTGGTTATTTTGTGGAAGTCACAGCCTCACTAGCTTGTTTTTGTGGGGCAGCTACAAGAATGGTAGCTGAAACTTGTGTTTCAGCTTCTTGATGTAAGGAAAGTAATGTTGCAGTGCCCTGGACCTCTGATTCCTGTATCTCAATTTCAATATCAGCAGCTGGTTCTTGTGTTGCAGCCGTAGCTAGTTCTTGTGTGGTATCTATGGCTAGTTCTTATGTTTCAGCCATTGATTGGGTAGCTGGTTCTTGTGTTTCAACTACTTTATTTGAGAAAAGTAGTGTTGCAACACCGTGGACTGCTGATTCCTGTATTTCAATTTCAATATCAGCAACTGGTTCTTGTGTTTCAGCCACTGGATGGGTAGCTGGTTCTTGTGTTTCAACTACTTTATTTGAGACGGATGATGTCGCATCACGCTGGGCATCTGGTTCTTGTGTTTCAGTGCCCGTGGGTGGAATAGGCAAAGATCCCAGGATATGGGAAGGTGGAGGTGTACGAGGTATCAGTCGAATGGGTTGGGGGTGTAGGGTAGTGGAAATAATGGGTGGCCTTGTGGAGGCCCTTGTTCGCTTTTTTCATAAGAAGGGAGAAAAGAAGGGATTTATTTGTTTTCGTTTACATGGGGGTCTTTCCTCAATGATGGGGTAGGCAGAATTATCTGGTTCAGAGTCATCACTAAGAATATGAAGGGCAGGAGTGGATGATTCTAGTAAGGTATGAGGTGGGTTTGGTATGGTAGGGGAATTGATTGGACTGATTGGTTCTGTGGGCAAGCTATTGGGTACTTTTGGAGGGTCTGGGGGATTTTGCGGTTGCTGCTCCTAGAGATTTTCAGGAATTTTGGCAGTTGCTTGGGGGTTTATGGGCGGATTATTTAGTGGAGGGTTTTGTTGAGAAAAACCCCTTTGGATGAGCAATTAGACAAGACGGTGATGGGTGAGTGAAAGGGTGGGATCTTTATCCTTTCTGCAGTAATGCGCCATATTTTTCAAACATCCCAACAAATAATAAAGAATATTGACTCGTCTATTATGCCTTAAATGAGATAACAGAAGAAAGTCGTGATGATAAACTACCTGGTACCGACCCTCGCAGGTTAGGTAATGCTTGATGAATATTGCAACTTCTAGCCATGGGGGTGGCAATGAGCTGAGTTGAACACCCCTGCCTTTAAATTCAATTCGTTCTTCTGGTAGGAAGAAGTTCTGCTGAGCATTCCGAATGATATGTTTACGGCTGAACATGCGAGTGCCATCGATAGGGAGGCCTGAGACCTGTGCTATATCTTCTTTAGTTACTGAAATTCGGACCCCTTGGACGACATAATGGTCTTCCTGAAGGTTTAGGGCGAATTGCAGGACCTGTTGTTCATTATACCACTGGAGTCTCTGAAAGTAACTGAGCCATCCTGCCCGCTGAAAGATTTGATAAGCTGCTGGATAATGTTCTAACAACGCTATGGTGGCAGGTTTGTTCCGTATGACAGATCCTCCCATAGCTACCAACTCGGTAAGATACAATGTCAAAGAGTTTGAGTATCAGCTTCTGCGCAGAGTGAGTTTTCCGAGCGACGTTATGCAAAATGGCGGTCAAATGTGCGAAAGGGTGGTGAAATAGGGGTGGTGGCATTGAATTTGTGTGAAATGATGGTATCGAAGATTTGATGTGTCCTCCCCTCCCGTCAAGTGCGGCTAGTAATGATTACACTTGAGTGGTCATAATGATATAGAATCTTCCCATTAACTATAGCCTAACTGAATTACATAAAATTTACATACCTCGCCTTACCTTTTGATTCATTCTGCAAACAAAATATCATGCCTGTCCATGGTAGTCCTGTCATGGCAGAGACTTTTGATCTAATAGATGAATTGTGTCGAGGGTTTGCTGACTGGGAGGACGAACTATAATATGAGGGCGTAAAAGCTTGCTGACAGATGATGTTGAAAATTTGGTGTTTCAACAACGGAGAAGAACAAAACAATTGCTGGACGGTGTTGTTTTGGTGAGAAAAACTACTGAACCATGGTGTTTCAACAACAGGAAAAACGACGCGAAAAAATTGTTGGACGATGTTGTTTCATCGATGAAGAAGGTGAGGAATTGCCGGAATTTGGTGTTTCAGTAGTAGGAAGAAAAAAAAGTGCTGAACAGTGGTGTTTCAACATCGAGAAAAATGATGAAAAGTTGTTGGCAATGGTGTTTCAGCAACATAAAAGAAAAGGAGAAACAATTGCTGGATGGTGTTGTTTTGTCGATGAAGAATGGTGAGGAAAGGGGGAAAAATGGTAAAAGGTTGCTGAACAGTGATGGGGGGATTAGGTGTGGGGTTGGTGGTAGTGGTGTTTCAACAACAGAGGAAGGTCAAGAGTGGTGAACAGTGGTGTTTCAGTAATGAAGAAAGTCAAAAGTGCTGAACATTGGTGTTTCAACATCGGAGGAAAGTCAAAAGTGTTGAACAGTGGTGTTTCAACATCGGAGGAAAGTCAAAAGTGATGAACAGTGGTGTTTCAGCATCAAAGGAAGCTTGTCTCTTTGGAGTAGGGTCGTCCTTTCCTGGTGGCCTGTGCTTCGATCGGGAATCTACAAAAATCGACTGTAACATGGTATTTCTTGACAGGGATTATTAGTAAATAAAATCTAATCTATTCTAATACTAAAGAAATTAACTTAAAAGAATTAATTGCAATTAGGGGTGGAAACCCCCTCTACGAAGAGAAAATGGGCGTCTGCCATGCATGTGGCCTTAAAATCTTCCTTAGAAATGGGTCACTGGTACAGACGGAGTCGATGACCATTTACAAGTAACGGAGTTTTGAAGTCATCAATTGTGAGGAGCCTTACTGTTCCATTGGGGAAAACTGTGTCTACCTCGTAAGGTCCAAGCCATCTTGTACGCAGTTTCCCTTGAAATTCTTTGAATCGGGAATCATACAGTAGGGCCCAATTACCTTTTTGGAACTGCTTGTTCTTGATATTTTTGTCATTCCATTTTGATCTTTGCTGTTGAATTATGGTTGTTTGCTGAATGGCATCTAGTTTTTTCTCCTCCAGTTCATTAAGCTGCTGCAACCTAGCTGTCTGTGCATCAGTTAAATCAAGGTTGATAGCTAAAGCAGTCCTTAAGGTTTTTATCTCAAATTCCATAGGAAAGACATCACTCTTTCCATAGACTAATTCATAGGGAGAGAATCCTGTAGTATTTCTCCAGGTAGTTCTGTAGGCCCATAGTGCTTCCGGGAGGCTGTAGGACCAATCCTTTCTATTTTCCTTCACTGTTTTTGTGAGAATGGCTTCTATTACTTTGTTTGTGCTTTCCACCTGTCCATTGGCTTTGGGGTGGTATGATGTAGTCATTCTCTACTGAATATGATATTTCTGAAGGGTGGCTTTGAACCCATGAGAAGTGAAAGGAGGTCCTCCATCTGTAATTAATTCTCTTGGTACTCCAAATCTGGTGAAGATGTCTTTAAATAAGAAATCTATAATTGCTTCTTCGGTCGCTCTGTCGAGTGCCTTGGCTTCCACCCATTTAGTCATGTAGTCTGTGCAGACCACTATATAAACTTTTTGATTGGATGGAGGGTTGATGGGTCCTATAAAGTCTAAGGCCCATCTTTCAAATGGTTCAAGTACTATCTGGGGGTTTAATGGCATTTCATCTCTATGATTAGGTTGGCCTACTCTTTGGAAGCTATCACAGGCCTGGACATATTTCTTTGCATCTTTGAAGAGTGAGGGCCAATAGTACCCCATCCTGAGAATTTTATGTGATGTTCTCTTATCAGCAAAATGCCCTCCACAAGGGCCATCATGACAAGATTTTAATAGATCATACACCTCATCTTCTCTAATACACCTTCGAATTTCTTGATTAGCTCCTGTATGGAAAAGGTACCCACTTATCCAACTATACCGAGTACTTTGATAAATGATATTTTTTTTCTCTCGGTAGGATAGGTGTGGTGGTAACTTCCCTGCAACCAAGTAGTTAGCAATGTATGCATACCAAGGTGAGTGAGCAGAAACTGCAAATAGATATTCATCAGGAAAGGAATAATCTACTGGAGTATCATCATCAGGTTTCAATCGAGAAAGGAAATCAGCAACTACATTCTCTTTTCTTGGTCTATCTACAATTGTAATATCAAATTCTTGCAATAATAGTAGCCATCTGGTGACTCTAGCATTTGTGATAGGTTTGTTCATTAAGTATTTGATAGCTGAGTGATCAGTATGGACAAAAGTA
>ML784734.1:61763-101405 GCA_009831015.1 Picea engelmannii
CTTACCTCTGTCTGAGTTTTGGGAGTAGGAAGATCCTTAATGACTTGTATTTTGGATGGGTCTACCTGAATTCCTTGAGATGAGATAAAATGTCCAAGCACTATTCCTTCACTCATCATCATATGGCATTTTTCTGTACTTAATGAGAGTTGGTATTGTATGCATTGTTTAAGTACTTTCTCAAGGTTCTGTAGTGCTTCCTGAAAAGAAACACCATAAGGAGTAAAGTCATCCATAAAGATTTCCATGGAGTCATTAAGCATATCAGAAAATATTCCTAAGACTGCTCTTTGGAAGGTTGTTGGTGCATTACATAATCCAAATGGAAGAAATCTATTAGCAAAGGTTCCCCAGGGGCTAGTAAAGGTGGTTTTATCTTGATCTTGAGGTGCAATTTTGATCTGGTTATACCCACTGAAACCATCTAAAAAAGAGAAAAAATTCTTCCCTGACAAATGATCTAATACTTGATCAATGAATGGTAATGTAAAGTGATATTTCTGAGTGGCTTTATTTAAAGCTCTATAATCCACACATACTCTCCATTTCCCATTTTTATTAGGAACTATTACCAACAGGGACACCCATTCACTGTCTGATATAGGATAGATAAACCCTGCATTGAGCAATTTTTGAAGTTCTTCTTTGAGGATTTCTCCTAAATTCGGGTTCATTCGTCGTTGAGGTTGGCAGATTGGCCGACAATCTTCCTTAATATATATTCGATGAGTACACAATTAAGGAGAGATTCCTTTCATGTCTGTGTAATCCCATGCGAATGCTTCTTTATTTTCCCGAAGTAACTTCATTAATTGTTGTGTTTCAACATTTGTCAAATTAGGGTTTATGTTCAATGTTTTGCCAGGTTCAATTTCCACTGGTATGCTTTTGGAGGAGATGGTGTTAGATGTTTGAGGTGGGATTTCTGAATTGAGGTTTTCTTGATTATCAGACTCCAACAATGCAGTTAGTTGATTATGAGTTTCTGGAGTTACAGAGGAGGCTTCACAAATAAAATTATTGATTACTTCATCCTCAGTAGAGTCTTTCAGGCTTAAAGCTTGTCCGATAGTCAAAAGGGGTTGAGTAGGTTGATCCTCAAAATCTACCCATAAAAAATTATCATTATTAACCAGGGGTGTAGCATGAGGGTAGAGGGTAAGCTGCTTAGTTTCATAACCGTTTGAAATTGTCATTGAACCTGATCTACAGCTGATAAAAGCATTTGCTGTGGCTAGCCAAGGTCTACCCAAAATTAGAGGGTGCCCCCCTAGCTTTGTTTTGGGTTGTAGTACCGTGAAGTCAACTAGATAATTCCAGGATTCCACAGAGATACTGAGGTCTTCAATGACTCCTTCTAGTTTAATTGTGGATCGATCAGCCAGTTCTATGATAGTTGGGGTTTCTCTGACTTCATTTTGTAATTGTAGCAGTTGTAAGGTTTCCAAAGTCATGATATTGATGGCTGCACCTAGGTCTACCAGGACTCGAGGGATTATCATTTTTCCAACTTGTATTGTAACAGTAGGGTGGCCAGGATCACCATATTTAACTGGGGGAGTTTTACCTGACATTAGTGCAGACAGGTCTCCCATAACATGGACTGTAAGGGGATCCTTATTTTTCCTACCAGGATTTTTAACACAAATGTCTCGCATTGTCTTGGCATAGATTGGTACGTCTCAGAGTGCTTGTAGCAGAGGAATTTTGACATATAAATTTTGCAATTCCCCTAGAAGATTGAAGGCTGGTGGCTCAGGCGTTTTGGTTAAGGCTAAACGCTCAGGAAATGGTGGTTTTGCTGTTTCAGCAACATTGTTAGAGGATGATTGTACCTTTTCAGGTACATCATGATCTTTTGTTTTCTCTTTATCAGAAGAGGTAACATCAGCTATGGTAGGTTCCACGATTCTCCCAGATCATAGATGAATATCGTTGCATTGCACAGAGAGAAGAGAAAGTGTAGTCTGGTTATAAATATCAATGCACTGCACAACTTTATTATTTGGGTTGGGGTTAGGTTGTACAGGTAGCTGGGGTATTATCATTTGATTGTTTGGGGAAGTACCTGCTGGTAAGGAAAGTGGTTGTAGGAATTGTGATTGAGGTAATTAATTTTGAAAGGGGGGTTGTTGTCCTCTCCAATTTTGATTCCATTGGTTCTGATATGGTTGTTGTTGTTGTGGAGGCCAAGGGGTCCACATTGAGGGATCAACAAAGGGTGGGTAAGTTTGTTGCATGGGTGGGTAATTCATTTGATTAGTGTATTGCATTTGATTGTAGGTGGGGTAACTCATTTGATTGAAAGAAGAATAATTATTCCAACGATTAGAAGATGCAAATGGCATGTTAGAATTCATACCTTGTCCCCGCAGTTTCCATTGTCTTCTTTGTGTCATCATATAGATAGCTTCAACTTCTTCGTCCGTTGGTTGTAATGCTGCCTTGATTCCTGGTAAAGATGGACAATTTTGGGTATCATGATCTTTATCACAGATGGTGCAGATTGGATTTTTGTCCAATGGACATTTTCTTCGTGGGTGCTTATCTCTGCATTGAGAACAAAAGATGGACAGGGATGCTTCTGCTTCTGCTTGCTTTTTCTTAATCTGCAGGGTGTCAATTTGTGAGGCAAAAGAGCTTAACATTTCAGTTTTAAAACCTTCAAGTAAATTACCTATCTCAGCTCTTGTTGCTCCCCCACTGGCTGATTTTTGGACTCTTGAAAATGTGGTGTCCCTACTGTTTTATCTATTTCTTGAGGCTCCTCTTGAACATCTTTTTCATAAATTGACAATTTCATCGTATGATTCCTTGGATATGTCCCCTTTTCCAAGCATATTCAGCATATCTAAACATTCATCCCTTAATCCTTTTAATAATATAGTTTTGAGAATGTCTTTACTTACATTGGGGTGACTGGATCTTTGTAGATTGTATTGTAGTCTTTCTACAAAGTCCTCCAGATTCTCGTCCTCTTTCTGCATCATCTTAAATAGCTCCTCCCTCTTTTCTCTTGTTCGGTAGTAGTCTTGGTATTTGTTCAGGAATTTCTGTTTCATTTGGTCCCATGTTGTGATTACATGGCCTCCAAGACTCATAAACCATCTTAGTGCATTTCCTTTTAGTGTTGCTGGAAATAACTTTAATTTTTGAGCATTAGAAACGTAATCATAACTTCTTGCATAATATATCAAAGTCAAAAAGAAATTCATCAGGATCCTCTGAAGATAAACCATGAAAATTAGGTAATGATGAGAGTGGAATGTTTTTCATGGGGGCTACTCCTCTAGGGATATCGCCAATAGGAAATCCTAATGTAGAGAAAGAGTTTTCATCTTTTACCTCTCCTTCAGGACCTGCCTGTTCTTCGTGATGCAATTCTTCATTGTACTCATCCATGTTTTCCTCTGTTTGTTCCCCTGCTGCACTTGCTCTGTCCTCAATGTCTCCTACTGGCTTCTGGATTGTCTCAGGACTCCAAACTTCTTTCCCTGTTCCAAAAATTGCTTGAAATGAAGGCTGGGAGTTTTGTTTTCGAAGTTTGGTCGTTGAGCAGAAGATTCAGAATTTGATATAATATCGTCAATGTAAGTATTTCTTCCTCCTTTTCCTTTTCCCTTGCCACCTGTAGGGTTAGTGTCTTTGGGGTATTTCATGCAATATTTTTATCTAAAAAAAAATCATAAGTGCTTTTGAAATCTATAGCTACCTTCCCCGACAACGACGCCAAAATGTTGGGCACTATAATTGCTTAATTAACTCAATCAATCAAGTGCTTACATAAATTGTCAACCCAGGGAAGTTTGTTTATTTCAAAGATAACCACGCACTATATATGCTCAATTCCAAAAACAACTTAGTGTTGTAGTTAAGGAAACTATATTAATCACACTTGCCTTGAATGAACTGAAGTTCTGACTTGAATTACAGGAAAGCAACCTACCTATTGCAGATCTTTAAATATTAATCTAAAGAATCCTGGATTACATTAAAATAACAACTGCAACAGGAAAGAACAACTATTCTGTAACCAGAGAACAAGACCCTTACTCCCAAGCAGGAACTTCAACACCTTGTTTCTGATTAACACACTTTCATGAAAACAATAATGCATAGAAGGCTAACTCTATCTAGCAGAGAACAGGGCCCTCTAATTACTTCCTTTCTAAGCAGGAACCCTTAACCTAGTCTCTGATCAGCACACTTGTGAAAAATAACTGGAAGCTTACTAATTCTACAGAGAACAAGACCTTTTGATCCCTTACTTTCTAAGCAGGAACCCTTAACCCAGTCTCTGGCTAGCACACTTGCATAAACAATTGAAATCTACAGAGAACAGGACCTTCTGATCCCTTCCTTTCTAAGCAGGAACCCTTAACCCAGTCTTTGGCTAGCACACTTGCAGAAACAACTAAAATCTACAGAGAACAGGACCGTCTAGTCCCTTCCTTTCTAAGCAGGAACCCTTAACCCAGTCTCTGACTAGCACACTTTCAGAAACAATTGAAATCTACAGAGAACAAGACCTTCTGATCCCTTCCTTTCTAAGCAGGAACCCTTAACCCATTCTCTGACTAGCACACTTGCAGAAACAATTGAAATCTACAGAGAACATGACCTTCTGATCCCTTCCTTTCTAAGCAGGAACCCTTAACCCAGTCTCCGATTAGCAAACCTCATAAAATCATCACACAAGATTGCTAATGAAAATGATTATGAACTTAGTGAAAATACTGTAACATTCAATAAACTAAAGTTCTTAACAAGACAGAGTTCAGTAGTGTTTCAGCAAAGCAGAATTCATTAAAAGTAGTGTTTCAACAAAAAGTTAATCAAGGCATAAACAAAAACTATACTAACACACTATAAAACTAACGGGTGAATCTTGTGAAGAAGGTGGGCCCTCCCTTCTCACAAGATTCCCCTGAGACGAAAAAGCTAGAGAAGGATGCTCAAAATAGTCTTCTATTCATCTATCAATGTATCATATTATAAGCTGAAAATGAAGTGCATCCCTCTCTCTGAAGCTTTCTCAATACATAAAACTTGGATCCTCTCGAATGATAATTTCCTCTTATTTAAAGAGGGAATCCCTTCGATACAATTGATCAAAGATTACAATGTATATCTGAGTCCTATTCTTAGTCGGATCGACTTTCTAAACCAGAATAGGATGTCCTAATCTCGCGCAAGAGAATGATATTACAAGTGTTGAATGAGGTGTTGCTGTTACGGCTGGAGTAACAGTTCCTTCTCGTTGCTGCTGATGTTGTTTCAACATCGCAAATCGCGGGCTGTTTCAGCCACGGGATTTGCGCTCTTGACTGTTTCAGCATTGTCATGTAGGAGCGATGGTTGGTGCTTGGCTCACGTGCGACTGTTGTAAGGTTGATGTTGACCACTGACTGTGTAACGAATTCCTTTGTGTTTCAGCATCTGCGATCCTGGGCTGTGTAACGGCTTTGTGTTTCAGCATCTGCGACTCCGGACTGTGTAACAACTCTGTGTTTCAGCATCTACGACTCCAGACTGTGTAACAGCTCTGTGTTTTAGCATCTGCGACTCCGGAATGTGTAACAACTCTATGTTTCAGCATCTGCGACTCCAGACTGTGTAATAACTCTATGTTTCAGCATCTGCAGTTGAACTGTTTCAGCACTTATACATTTCTAATCAATGGTTAAGTACGAGAGTGATGTAAAATATTATTCAAAATAGATTAAACATATAGTAATGAGAAGGGGCATTGTTTTACCTTTGGAATGATCAGATAGAGTGATAATATGAGTTTAAATATGGGTGATCAAGAGTGTAATAGTGGCAAAAAGTATAGGCAAAAAGGTACATTGTGTGGTCCTAACACCTTTTAGGAGCACCATCAATATCATGAGATCGACAGTCCCATTGCATTGTAGGGTCAGATCATGCTCAGACCATAATTTTTCGTGAGAAGGACGCAATAAAAACCACGATATTTACAAAGGCATACGTGGAGATCTGTAGTGAATTGCAGGGCGAAATGAGGGTTGCGCTCAAACTACCTATGGATGCACTCACAATTGCATGGTCACATGAAGTTCTTTTCCCAAGGTCATATCGAGAAACAGAGCTAACGCTCACTAGATCGAGATCAGGAAGTGCCTTTTGAATAGGCGTTTGATCACTGCCAATGGTCACGTGAAGGAAGGGGCTTAGAAGCCAAAGAAGCCATAATTGACTAGTTGTAGCTGACAAAGAAGATGAAGAGTTGCGACTACCAGAGAAGCCAAAGAATCTTTGGATAATGACCACTGATGATGAACAGAGACATCATAACTGCCAAGGAAGACAAAGAGTTCGGATGATGATCAGGCAGAGGACTCGACGTGAGAAAGACATGCAGAACATAGAGTAAACAAATATTTTTTGAATTTTATGCATGTGGGAAGGAAGATGCACATGATATAGAATGCATAGGAAACACAAAGAATAAGAGGCTGAGAGAAGCTGAACAAAGTAGCATTGTGCGAAGGAAGACAAAGAGGAGAGCATAGAAGAAGAAAGATGCAGAAGAAGAACAGAGCATAGAAGCTGAAGAAGGCAGAGGAGACATGGAGCTGTAATAGACCATATCAAAGACATAACAAGTAAGTAAAGTTTTATATCTAAGGGTGGTAGGGTGGTGCTAGGGAGGACAATTTTTTAAGGGTGATAGGGTGGTGCTAAGTAATTGAGAACAAAATGAATGAACAAGGAATTGTTTTTAAGAATAAAGCCAAATTGGTTTGTAAGGGGTATGCACAAGTTGAAGGACAATAGTTTGATGAAACCTTTTCACTAGTGGCAAGATTGGAATCCATCAGAATGTTTCTTGCCTATGCCTGTCATAAGAACCTTAAAGTATATTAGATGGATGTTAAGTCAACATTTCTTAATGGAGATCTAGAAGAAGATGTATATGTGGAGCAACATGAAGGATTTTCACTGATAGATAATCCTGACTATCTATTTAAGTTGAAAAATACATTATATGGACTGAAATAGGCAGCACGAGCTTGGTATCATAGACTGGACAAATTTCTACAAGACAAAGGGTTCAAGAAAGGTACTATTGACAATAATCTATACATTAAGTCTAAAGGTGATGATTTATTAGTTTTTTTGGTTTATGTAGATGACATTATTTTTGGATTAACTAATGACCCTTCGGTTTAGTGGTTTGCTAATTTGATGTCGACTGAGTTTGAGACGTCCATGATAGGAGAATTGTCATATTGTCTTGGTTTACGAATCAATCTGAGTTCTGCAGGGATATCTATCTCTCAAGAACAATATTTGAAAGAGATGTTAAAGAGGTATCAGATGGAATGTTCCTCTCATGTTAGTACACCTATGGTGGTTGGTTGCAAGCTCAGTATAGATGATATTCCACCTGATGTTGATCAAAGAACATATCGATCAATGATAGGTAGTATTCTATACATCACAACATCCCATCCTGATATAATGCAAGCTATTGGAATGGTAGGTCATTATCATTCTGCTCCTAAACAAAGTCATTTAGTAGCTATCAAGAGGATATTTAAATATTTGAAGGGTACAATGACTTATGGTCTTTGGTATCCTAGAAATCAGAATTTACAATTAACTGGATATTCGGATGTTGATTGGGAAAACTGTTTGGATGAGAGAAAGAGCACGAGTGGAGGTGCATTATTATTAGGTGATTCGTTAGTAGCATATCTTAGTAAGAAGAAGGGATCTATTTCATTATTAACTACAAAGGCAGAGTACATTGCTGCTGCTACTTGCTGCACTCAAATCTTATGGATGATACAAACTCTTGTAGATTTGAAGGTAACTTATACTAATCTCATTCCACTTCACTGTGATAAAACCATTTTCATTAGTGTCTCAAAAAAACATGTTCTCTATTCAAAGACGAAGCATATACCAATAAAGTATCATTTTCTAAAAGAGAAGATTACAAACAGAGCTGTTCAACTCAATTATATTCCTTCCACAGAACAAATTGTAGACATCTTTACTAAAGCCCTAGCCAAGACACCATTTGAATATCTCTGTCAGAAGATGGGTGTCATCCTTTCTCTCACCTGAGAGAATCCATCCTATCAGGGGGAGTATGTGTTGGTTGAATATCTGATACCTCCGAAAATTACTGCAATAGCTTAGGGGGAGAATTGTTTCTTTGACATTGATGTCAAAGGGGGAGAAAATGTGTGGTATGGATGCTACAGTTGGAGGTCTAAGAAGAATAGTGCAACCTTTCATGGTTGCCATCAATGCCAAAGGGGGATATTGTTGGCATGTTTTATAGGAAGAGTGTTCTTTTCATTGATGGTAAGCAAAACAACGACGATGGAAAATAGTAAAAGCATAAGCTCATGAGGAGGAGCGAACAATATGCAGAGATAAAAGCAGCTCAGGAGGAGGATCATGACCATCGGATCTGCAAGCCAGATAAATGACAGGGATGAATTATGGAGAGAGAAAGTAGAATTAAGAAACTCTCTAGTTCTAATCCCGCAATCAGTCTAGATCGTAAGATCTCATAAACCCAAATATCGACGATTGTGGTTGATCTAACAAACAATCAGATTAAGTTAGATTAAGCCATGACCGTTGGATGCACAACTACCAAATCAACGACAAGGATATATTGCGGAGATCGAAAGGAGAATTAAATTTCGTTCTATTTCCAATCCCGCAATTAGTCAGGACCATTAGATATTATAACTTCAAAGATCGACGATTGTGGTTAACTCACCAACAAACACACAACTTCAAATTGCGGAGTTTGGGTGATGAATTAAATCACTTAAAAGTTGTGCTTCCACAATCATCCTTGATCATGGATCTGCTTCGAGAGTCTTCACGACTATTGGATCACTTTAAGTGGAAGGATAGGATAATCAGGGCCAAACAGTTGAGAATTCGATTATCCAAATACCCGCCAGCTGTTGGATCAAATTAAGTGGGAGGATAGGATAAGCGTGTTAAAATATCTGAGATCTTAACTATGTGAATTTTCGTAAGCCATCAGATATTTCTAAAGTGGAAGGACAATACAATCAAAGTTGGAGGGCCGTTGGATATAAACCAAGGAAAATATGCATCGCATACAAATCGAGCCATCGATCTAAGATCATGATCAACGAACAACATTAGTTTCAGGTCTAAATATGCGAGGAGGTTAAACTCCAGAGAAATCACTTCGAGAGTTTCAGTTTGAGATTTGAAATCTACGAAGTCTGGAGAGTGTTGGCAGCCAATTCCTTTTTTATGATCTAGTAAGCTGCCTACACCTATGTCTTGCAAACATCAAGTTTTTCATCGCATTTTTCAAATAGACGACATTTCCATTTCTTGCAACATTTACACATTTGTCTTCGTTAAGTTTTCATGACTGTAAGCGTGAAAACTTCTCCTTTTGAAGTTGTTTTTCGATCATTATCTGAACTGTCAATATATTTTATGTCCTTACGCCTATTGCGCTTACCTTTTATTGATCATTATACAATTGGCAAAATTCTCTAATCGATTCTCATACTTCGATTGATTGTAACTCAGTTTTATTAAGTTTGCAATGCATTAATATTTGGATTTGGACTTTATCATGACTTGCCTGATCATTTGAAAGTGAATAGGGGTTATGGTAATTTTTTTATATATATGTCTTTTGATATAATACTTATGATAATCTTTTCATAACTTTTGTCTTGTCAACTATATGAATATCGTTTGACACCTTGGTTAAACTTTTGATTATATGAATTGATACATTGGCGCATAGTTGATTTTGGGTTTTGATTTATATGTCAGATCTTTAAACATTATGGTATAACGCTTGCGCGCATTGGTATACACCTTTGATTTGATTGGTTGTACACATGACTTAATGGTTGAACTATTATTATGGAGTGAACAACTATGAAAATGGTGGTTGTACTTGGATAATCAATATTGTGCATGGCAGACTCCACCACCTTCGCATGCTTGCATTAATGCTTATCCTTTATGCTCGTTCGTTGCTGTTAGCTTGGGTAGCTCTGATCATGTGTGTGTTGGTGAATCCAAACCCTTCCCCGACCATGTGTTCGACCCCATGGCACTAGTCATGTGAGTCGAGCCGAATGGCAAACAAGCCCTATTAATGTTTGACAATGCCCGCCAAGATTTGGAAGGCAGTGGATGGCTTACCTTCGTGAAACGATTTGAGGGTTTTAACCTTTGCGTAGCTCGAAAGTTTGTCATGACCTTCGATGGATGTTGAGCCAAGGTAGGCGATATACAATTAGAGATTGATGAACAGTTTATCAGCTCAGCCACGGGGTTACCTACTTCGGGACAATGCTGGTTTAAGAATTGCAAGGTCGAGGAAGTGTCGTGGACATTGCTATTTCAATCGTGAAAAGTCACCTCTTGTGAAAGAGGTATGTCTGTGTCTATGCTCAAACCATGATGGCATAATTTTTTAATGCTAGTCAAGAAGTTTGTGACCTGCGAAGGTCGATACAGACTTGTGTTCCTTTACCACCTGCGTCTGTTGATGATTTTTATAGGGTACCCTCTAAACATTCCTTTCTACTTTCATTGGAGCCTGTATAAAATGTCTAAAAAGTTTAAGAGGCACAAGGATGACAACAACCTATTCCACCATGGGCTTATTAAGGTCATCGTTGTTTATCATTTGAATTTGCATGGTGATAGTTGGAAGGATTTCATCGCTCGTAATGGCTTTGAGGACACCGACCCTGTACAGGTTGATAAACCTGTGGTAGTTGAAACAAATCCCGAACCGCCTGTACCCTTACATATTCTACTGCCTAAACCCTCGACCGACCCTCCTGGTGACTTACCCAACACTGTAACTAAGAGTGAAAAATCCATTAAGAAACCTATGAGAAAAAGGCCCAAGGCAAACCTTACGGCTAATGCCAAAGGGAAAAGGAATGCCCAACTCATTTCGAGAATGGCCAGAAACAAACCAAAACCCTCTGCCGAGTCTAACCCTATCATCCTAAGTGAGGACTCCAATTCTGATATTGAGCGTTTTTTTGGCCAGCGAGCATCCCTACTCGCAGGGTTTATGTCCCGAACCCTCTTATGACTTTGTATCAAACCTACCCCCCTGACTTTGATTGCACTGCTAACCAATCAAAAGGCCAAGCTCCAAGCAGTGGATAAGAAACAAAAGACAACCAGATCCATCCTGTTCAAAAACGTGGAATTAGCCACGGTTGTTGTAAATTCCAAGCTGACATAATCAAGCAGTCTCGTCGCTACACAGGTATGGAAAATTTGATATCATTTGTTTTTGTAAATAATCTAGGTTGATATAATGGTTTGAATTCAGTTTTTAAATAGCCTGGTTACTCATCCAAATGCCTCTGTCATTCGGTGATCATCCTGTACATGGTTTCGTTTTCATTAAAATAGAAAGAATTTCGATTTGATATATGATCTGCTCATAGATTTTTTATGGTTATTTGTTTGGATTTCATTTTCTAAGTTTGATTCGTTTTGAGCCCACTCTCAACAGGAAGTTTTTTTTGCTCAATTTAGAATACGATTTTGATCAGATGCGATCTCGTTATCATTTGTATGTTGTGATTGGTAAATGTTTTCGGGAGGATACTTGTTATCACTCTGTTCAATTCAATTTGGTTAGAAATACTCTGTTTTTATAAAAACAATGATCTCATTTTAGTTGTTGCAAATACACCCGAATTATGGAACAATGACTATTGTTAAACCCAGCCGATTCATTTGCTGATCATTGTTAGTTCGATCATTTTTAGGAATTGGATCCCGATTATGATTATTGCTCTGTCTGGTTTTAAAATGTAAATTGAATTGGTCAAACCCAGTTGTGATCCGTTTGATTAGAACGATTTCATTTTGATCAAAGTTAACCAATACTATTTGCCCAATTTGAATTACGAATTCTATTGCCTATCATTCGAGCCAGATTTAAATTGATTTTCGTGCCGAATTGGAATTAATCTATTCGTGGCATGAACCGTTTGCTGTGGCAACTCAGTCATAACGATTGGAACGATCATGTCGAAGTCATTTTTCCTGTTGACAGGGCAGCGCAATAATTGCTTGTTATCATTTCAATTGATATCAAAATATTTCACAACTGTTGGATTCAAGTGGTTATGAACGAATTGATTGACTGTGTTATTTTTGTTACGATTCGTTTGAATGTAATCGATCTTTCTTACCCCAGTTTGCAAAAAAGAATGATTGGGTATCTCGTACGCACTATGATACGCCTTGTTACGTTTTCCTTTGCTATGCCGTCACAACGAATTGTAAATGATTCAGTTTGATTTGATCATATCTCCTGTTGGTCTAACGACATAATAAATGTATTAGATTTGTTTTATTGGTGGAATTGGATATCAAACGGTTTCTCGACTGTTTAATTATGATTCTTTTAGACTCGATTCTGTGGTAATTAAACGAACAGAGTTGAATGATTTTATGATTCTATTTTGATTTCAAATGGTTTATCAAGTTCCAATTGGATAAATCGTTTTCAAATGGCTGTTAAATGATAATTGAATTAAATCTCCTCCAAAGATTTTCAATTAATTTCAATTCTGATTCTGTATTCTTTATTTAGACTAGCTACAGAATCACAAAATTATGTAGCTAGTCTACAAAATTAATTTTTCTATCATTTATTAATAAAATATCCTTCTAATTTGTTCATTTTTGGTCCTTTTCAGGTGAATTCGAATTGCATGGGATTTGATGGACAATTTAGAGGATATTTGAAATATTTTTGTTTCATTTTAGTTTCTAGTTTAGACAACTTTGGGATATCTCCCAGATTTCATGTAAACAATTTTATAACTTCCACAGGGAGGTTTTACCCTGTGGAAAATCTTTAAATACTTATTATTTTTTGTAATAAGGATCATCCTTGCTTGTGGGAGAACTAGGATAATGGATATCTAATACAGACTGAGACAAAAATTGATGTTCTGTTACAGCTTTAGCTTTCACAATATCAATCTTTTGTTTCATGTTTATGTGTATCAATTTGCATTTGGTTAATGACTACTTTAACTATCTTAATCTTTTGCAAATGATATGATTTAATTAATATAATCCATATCTGATTTCTTCCAGTATTTAAAAAAAAAAAAAAAAACATAGCAATTACTTGATTCAGTTCGTGAATGACAGATTTCTCTTCTTCATCAATTGAATTATTAAGTATAAGTTTTTGCATAACAGGTTTACCTAATTGCAGAGATTTATAAATCATATAATTGTTATGATTTCTTTTATGTCTTGTTTGTCTTGTAAATAAACTCAAAGAGCATTGCAGCTATCGTTTACGAGAAGCTTTTGGATTATTCGGTGCGAGTTTCCTTCCTCCGATCTGCTGGTACAGTCATCATACACAGGACAAATCTGGAGCGTATTTCCAGGTTAGTTTGTGATTATTTTCGTTGATTTGATTAGATATATTTGTAGTTCAGGTCAGTGATTTAGTCTAGCATAGCTTTCTGTTTTATTTCTTGTTTATAAAACTATAAAAAAAATCAAAAAATATCTTTTACTGTCTTAGGGCAGAATATTAATGAGTTTTGTAGGTTTTAATTAAATCTGTAAATTGTCAATATTGTATATTTTGTAAATAGGTTGTATTGCAGTTAGTAGTTAGTATAGTAATAATTAGTAATAGTTAGTTTAGTTTAGTTTGTATTAATAATTAGTTTTAGTTTAGATTGTTTAGTAGTTAGTTTTAATTAGATTAGTTTAGTTTGTTTTATCTATTGTTAGTTAGTTTAGTTAGTTTTATTTAGTTTTAGTTAGATTAGTTAGTTTAGGATAGTTTTTCCTTTTTGTTTTCTTAGGACCTTAGATCGGATAATGGAGCCGCTAAAACCGTCAGGGTGGTTCATTCCAAACGGCTTGGGTTATTAGACAACCCCGAACCGGTTCCACTCTCTCAGTTGATGGACGGTCGATTTCGCCCGTCAACAGATAGCCGAAGAGCCAAAATACATTCTCGATCGTCAGATCGTCCGAAGTAAATCTCAGTCATCAGATCATCCTGAAGAAGATCTCAATTTCCAGATCATTCGAAGGATACATATGCTATAATAAGAGGCTGCATAAATTGGTTGATTTCATTGACATAAAAGTTGATGAAGGAGTCCCAGTAAGAGAGGTGAGAAATATTGAATCAACAACAAAGGATATAGTTGAAGTTGAATATGAAAAGGTCTGAGAATCAGGAAAATAAGACTTCGAGTCAGATGAAGATAAAAATACTCACACAGACTCAAATCAATAGAAAACATCAAATCCTTCCTCCAGAATTACTCAAAAGAATCATCATCCAAGTCAGATAATTGGTGAGAAATACAAAGGTGTACAAACTAGGAGAAGGATAATCAAAGACACTGAGCAATCACATATAGCCTTCATATCCATGGTGGAACCCAAGAACATTGATGAAGCCAATAAAGATGTGAATTGGTTAAAATCAATGAATGAAGAACTGGATCAGATTGAGAAGAACAATACTTGGGAGCTTGTTCCTAGACCTGCAGATAAGAGTGTAATTGGCTCCAAATGGGTGTTTAAGAAAAAAATGAATGAACAAGGACACATTTTTAGGAATAAAGCCAGATTGGTCTATAAGGGGTATGCACAAGTTGAAGGACAATATTTTGAGAAACCTTTGCACCAGTGGCAAGATTGGAAGCCATCATATTGTTTCTTGCCTATGCCTATCATAAGAATTTTAAAGTATACCAGATGGATGTTAAGTCAACATTTCTTAATGGAGATCTAGAAGAAAATGTATATGTGGAGCAACCTGAAGGATTTTCACTGACAGATAATCTTGAATATGTCTTTAAGTTGAAAAAGGCATTACATGGACTGAAACATGCACAATGAGATTGGTATCATAGACTGAACAAATTTCTACAAGACAAAGGGTTCAAGAAAGGTACTGTTGGCGACGAAAGTCACTCCTGGATTGCTAGAAAGAGCAGAGCCCGACGCCCATCAATTTTATGTCACAATGGTTTATAGATGGGATGATCGAATGGAAGCCAACTCAAAACAATATCATTCCAACTCCAAAACTAGGCCAGGCATGCATAGGTGAGTGAGGTCTTATATAAACTTCAGACAGTGAGCTGTAGTAAAGGGTGAACAGGCGACAGACTTATATAAGAGGAAATAAGAGGTCTGTTATTAACATCGAGTTTCTAACAGGCTATGGAAGAAGACGTCCAAACACAATATCATCTTACATTCAAACGAAAAATCCATAGAATGCAGTAATGCAACAATAAATCTTTTATCATAACATAACTGCAATAATTCGCGTGAATCAGTCAATCACGAACTCTCTTAGTACAAGACAAAAATTAGATGGAGTAAGAAAAACTGTTTGTTATAAAACAAGATATCTCATATACATATGCATAACCAACAAACTAGAATATCTGTTAAAACTTTACAGTAGGGAGCCCTACTCTACCATCGATGCTTACAAAAATACCAAGACTGAGTCTATATACTCAGGAAAATTCACCTCACAGAGGCGTGTCCAGTCACCCAAAGATTTGTGTCCCTTCAGTCAAACTTGTACCAATATCTTTCTTTAAGTGCCACCTTAACTACGCATGGCTCCTGTAAGGAGGGTAGCTGAGCCATTAAGTGCTCGGCTAGCATGTGCAGACTTCTCTATCGAGTTGAGGACTTCAGCATGGCTTCTTTGAGAAAATAAATACATAGGACCTCTTTGAGAAGGCGGCTCTCCAGACCCTCCATTCCCCTCACTTAATGAATGAAAGGAGGTTTCAACCACCCGCTCTTGCCTTCATTTTCTTCAATGCTAGAAATAGTACTGGGATCAGGTCCGATGGCACCTAGAGATCGCGATGATTCCCTCTATAAATGAACTTGGCGCCTTTGTCCATATTTGCGCAACTCCTTCCTCTCCCCAATTGACCATGGGCTGTAACCATGTGCTTATTTCCAATACGCTTTCGGTGTTTGCGAATGGGAAGGAGCTATTCCTGCAATTTGAAATCGCGATGAGAGAAATGCCGAGATGGCTCAATCTGGTGCCACGCATCCCTCTGAGATATGATGGTCTTGAACTCACCCGACATTGCTATGGGCCCGGGCCCGGGACTCTCTCGACATCTCGTGCATTGAAACATAACAGAGTTGCTTTTTTCGCCTTGGAGTCGCGATGGGCGAAATGCCGAGATGGATCAGTTTGCCGCCAGGTGTCCCCCTTTGGATGGACGGCTGGAAAATGCTTCATGATGTAGCGGGCCCCAGTTTTGACACTTTCGGAGTTGTCAGGATTCAGGGTTTCGCGATGTCCGAAGACATAAAACCTTCACTATACGAACTCCCAAATGCCGAAACGCCGACGTGGCTAGATATTGCGCCACGTGTCCTTAGGATGAATGGATGAGGGGCATTTTATATTTAAAAGGAAGCCTCCCTCGTTCAAAAGCTCGCTTGATATGACCTGGGGCTAAGACCGTGGGCTTGGCGCCAAAGGTGCTTTCGACGTTTCACTGATTGACAACTTCAACTGCAATGAACGGACACCTTCTTGACTCCCGAAACCCTGATCCCCGATATGTCGACTGGTATCCAACTGTCCCAATGGTATCGGATGCCCCAGATTTTTTCTGAAATATGGGAGCTGTCCCCTGTGCTAAATCTCGGGCAACCCGATGGCCCTGAAAACTCGATGACCGTCGATTAAATCTGTAGGTGGATCTCGGCGACCGACAACAAAACTTTGCCCGCTCGCTTGACTCGTCACTGAAAAAGGATTCTCTTGTGTTGCGCTTGGGAGATTCCTGTGAAACCTGCAAACTTGGGTTCTTTTGTGCCCAAGACAAAAATAATCGCTAACATTAGGCTCCATGGGGGATAGAGTCATCCCTACGATGCTCTAAGAACTCCTTCTGCAGCTTCAGTGCCTTGCTATTGGGCTATGGAGTCACTTATTAAGCTGGAAAACATGCAAAAAGAAAATAAACCAAGAACTAAAGGATAATATTTACAAACAAGGGAGCCATCTGAGGCTCAAATAAAGCATTTCTTCAGAAAATGCCCATTCACTGGGCTGTTGAAAACCTCTTCACCCTCTAGATCTTGCAACCCGTACATGTTGTTTGAGAAAACCTCAGAGATTTTGAAGGGTCTGACCCAGAGGGTGTCAAACTTGTTGTGTTTGCCTTTGTCCTGCCTGGGGGTGTCCCACTTAAATACCAAATCCTCGATCTCAAATTCTTTCTTCCTGACCCTCCTGTCAAAAGCCTATTTGACCTTTTCCTGGTGACTATGAGCTATGGTCCTCACCTGTTCTCTGATCTGTTGCACTTCCACTATCTAATGAATCCTTCTGATCATATGATCTGGTTCTCCCACAAAGTCTTGAAAGAATTTCGCCACATGTAAGGCGAGTTGAGTAGAAAAAATCACCTCTGTTCCATAGACCAACTGAAAAGGCGAGGTGCCTAGATATTTCTTTGTTGTCACTTGATCAGCCCATAGGGAAAAATTCAACTTCGAATCCCAGGCCCTTTTTTTGTCCTCCAATAGTCTTTTAATGATCCTTATCAGGCTTTTGTTGGAGGACTCTGCTAAACCGTTGCCGTGGGGATAGTAGGGGGTGGAGTGAATTAGTGAGATATGGAACTGTTCGCAGAACTTAATTAGAGGCTCAAACTTGAAAGAAGTAGCGTTATCGGTGATGATCCTGCTGGGACAGCCAAATCTGGCTATGATATCCTCTAGGAAGCTGATAATTACTTTGTGTGATGCGCTTCGGGTGGGGACAACTTCTATCCACTTGGTGAAATAATCTGTTGCTGTCAGAATCCATCTGTGTTGACCACTTGAGGGAGGATGAATTTCTCCAATGAATTCCAACCCCCACTGCTGAAAAGGTGCTAGGGATACTATAGGCTTCAATGGCAGTGGTTTGAGCTGTTGCTTTCCTGAGAACTTTTGACATTTGATGCAAGCTCTGATTCCTCTCCAGACATCAACGAATAAAGTAGTCTAGTAATATCCATCCCTGAGGATATTATGAGCTGTGGTCTTCCAGAAATGATGCCCCCCACAAAGGCCTTCATGGAAATCAAACATAACTTTCTAGGCTTCTGGTGGGTTCAAACATCTCAGCAACATCCCTAAAGAATCTCTCCAGTACAAGACTTGCTCAATGAGACAATACCTGACCGCCTTGAGCTTTAAATCTCTTGCCCTGCTTTTACCCATTCCATCTGGAGGCTTCAATTCCTGCAGAAAGTACAGAATGTCATGATACTAGGCACAATCGACCAACGATAAGCCATCTTGAGAGTGTTGGCTGGGCAACTCAGCTTGCTGAGTTCCCGAGTGAGTGTTAATGAAACTAACTCCCAAGGCTTCACAATTGGATTCAGCTAGTAGCTTGGCCAAAACTTGCACCTTGACCAACTTGGTGGGCTTTATCTCTAAGTCAAATTCTAGGATTTTAGTGATCCATCTGCCTCTTCTCCCATCTACGTTGGGTTGTACAAGGATGTCCTTCACAGAAGCTGAAGGAACGTATGCAATTACCTTTGAATGCAAGACGTAAACCCTGAAAGATTTGAGATCTTTCACTAAGGCATAGGCCTGCTTTTCCATGATTTCATACTTGATCTCTGTGTCTCTTAACGCCTTGATGAAGAAGGCAATGGGCTGCTCTCGCCCCTCCTCATTTTTCTACAATAACACCGCTGCTACCGTATTGAAAGAGGCAAAAGAAAAAACTAGGAACAACTTGGAATAATCTGGACCAATCAACACAGGTGCCTCAGTTGGTGCCCTTTTTATTTGGTCAAAGGATGCCCTGGGCTCAACAGTACATTTCACTTCGTTTCCCTTCCTGAGCATGGCTGTGATGTGCTTCACTAGCTCAGCAAAATTTGAGACAAACCTCCTTAGAAAATTAATTTTCCCCAAAAAGGCCTGAACCTCCTTTTTAGACCTGGGAAGTGACAAGGCTTGAATTGCCTCCACCCTGCTGGGATCAATTCTCACTCCCTCTGCTGATACTATATGTCCCAATAACTTCCCTTCCTGCATAGCGAACAAATATTTCTTGGGGCTTAGGGACAAGCCGAACCTCCGAAATTTCGTGAAAACTTTCCTCAAGTGGCAGCGATGTTCCTTGTCTGAGCTAGAGAAGACCGTGATGTCATCGAGATAGATCACCACAAACTGGTCCTTCTCCCCGATGAAGGCTATATCCATGGCTCGCTGAAATGTTTCTCCTGCATTAATAAGTCCAAATGGCATCTTGGCATACATGAATGTGCCCCAAGGAGTGGTGAAGGTTGTCTTCTTCCTGTTCTCAAGCATGACCGATATCTGATTATAGACAGAAAACCCATCGATCATGGATATCCTAGATGCACCAGTTACCCTCTGCAATATATGTTCCATCTTAGGTAGGGGGTAATTGTCTTTCTTTGAGCTTCTGTTCAGGTTCCTGAAATCGACACAAAGCCTGATTTCTCCACTTTTCTTCCTTACTGGGACCAAGTTGGCCAACTACTCGGAATATCTCAAGGGGACAATGATTCGTGCATCCAACAAATTTTTTACTTCCTTCTCCATGATGGGAAGAAACATGGGATTTATCTGTCTTAGCTTCTGCCTGAATGACCTAGCCTCTTCCTTCAACGGGATCTTGTGCTCAATGACAGATGTGTCATATGTCTTGAGGTCTTCGTATGTCCATGCAAACACATCGGTGAACTCTCGCAGCAACTGCGTATATTCGACCCTCTGTTCTCTGGTCAAACTACTTGACAATTTGACGAACCTAGGCTCCTCTTGTGAAACAATGTTGCATTCGGTTGTATCGACATCTTCATTTGAGACTTTTCCATTTACTGGCACATCATTCCCATCGAACAATCTTTCTAAAGGGACAAGTCCTCTCAGAATGTGATTGCTGGGACGCTGAATGATCTGATGATTAGAAATTTTATTTAAAAACTCCTTAGGACAAGGGTCACCTTCCAGGTTGGGATCCTGGTCAATGTGCAACGCAAAAAATTTGTCCATAGATTGTAGAAACCTTTCAATTTTTGGATCATCTTCGAACACCTTACAGTGTTTGACATTGTCTGGTACAAAGGGCCTGTATCTTACTTCGATCTCACCATGGATCTTCAGTGGCAGAGGGACCCTGAACATACTAGCCGAGACTACTAAGGAGTTGGCCAAGGTATTGTCTTCCCTCAAGAAAAAAGTAATATTGAAAGCTGAGAAACAATTATCAATCAGGTCCCATACCTCATTTCTGTAGCTCCTGAGCTGAGGATGCTTGGCCCGATAAACATTCCTGACCTACTGGATAATCAATTCCGCGTCTCTGAACACATCCATCTCCTTTATTCCCATTTCCTTTGCAGCTCTCATACCCAGAACAAGAGCTTCATACTCTGCCACATTGTTGGTGGTTTCAAATTCCAGCTTGTATGACAAAGATATAGTCACTTGACAGAGTGATATGAAAATCACTCCAGCCCCAGCGCTCATTTCAGAGGAAGCTCCGTCGAAGAAAATTTTCCAAACAGAGATGGTTAGGAGGGGCATATCCTAATTAAGAATGGGCATTTTTCTAATCTGTAAAGGGACCTCAAGAGTCTCAGTGATCTGCAACAAACTAGACCCTATATCGGTGTCAAGTGCAAAGATGGGGTGGTTAGTGGGGTCTTCTTCATCACTGACAATATAGGCCAGCTGGGCTTCTCTGTACAACCTCCTGTGTTCCCCCCCAAAGACTGGAATGGTGGCATATGTGAGATCCATCTGTAACGTTCCTCCTAGTCTTTTAATCCAAGACCTAGACAACAACATACCAAATTTGGGGGGAACATCAACTACCACAATATCCATGACCACACTTTTCATGGGCAGCTGAAACAATGAAACCACCAGGTCTTTGATGACTCCTAGACACTGCACTCTCCTTGAATCGAAAGAATACAAATCATGGTAAGATTTTTTCACTTCCAGTCCCAACTCTTCCATTACTATTTTGGGCATAAGGTTATGGGAAGCTCCTGAGTCCATGAGGCAGTTATGTAGCACTTTATCATGTATGTTCAGGGAGGTGTAGAAGGGAGGGGATGAATCATCTCTTTCTTCTACCATGGGACCTAGGATCACAGCTGGTTTCTCATATTGAAGGTTCACTGAGTCAGAGGGAGGTTGGGGAGACTCGGATTGTAGTAGCTTGGAAAGGGACCTTTTGAAGTCCTCATTTTTAGCTAGCTCTGAGAGGGGAACGAGAATTCTGATCTTTTGAATTTCATGCTCAAAATTAAAGGAGGAAATCGGCTTAGGAGCTTCCCTTACCTCAGTGACAGGCTCCTTGGCTGCTGGCGAAGCACTTTGAGTTTTCCTTTCTTTAGTAGTGGCTGTCGTAGACTTAGTAGGCCTATCTGCTATGAGGGGCTGGTCTTGGCTGTCAAAGTCTCCTTCTTTCCTTCTTGACCTGAGATTGTATTTGTTAGGGGTATGACCAACCCTTTCTCCTTTACTCCACTCATGGATTTGAATGCTCATCAGGGATTATTCATATGCAGACTGTGTCAAATGGGGAAAAGGAGGAGCTTCTTCAATACAGTGAATTTCAGGGCCAAGCTCGTCTATCTCCTCTCTTTCCTCATGAGAATATAGGTTGTTCTGGAGAGGGGTCTGAATCCTCTAATCATCCCTGTCCCTGCTCCTTTTTTCTCTAGGAAAAGCCTGTGGCACATTGTTATTAGGCTTCCCGAAACCCCTAGTATCTGCATTTTGGGGATTTCTGTAAATGGGCTTACCTTCTAATTCCCACCTTTCCATTCTGGCAGAAAGAAATTTTAGTGCTCTATCTGTCTCATCTGTCTGATGGGGCAGGGGAGAGGGACTAGATGAGGAAGATTCAGGCCTGTTCTTGGACATATTTCTATCACTGCCGCTCCTGAGTCATGTTAGCGATAATTCTTGTCTTGGGCTCGAGAGCATTCGAGTCTTCAAGTTACGCAAAGAGCGCCTAAGTGCAGCATGGAAAAATCTCGTTTTTCGACTTCCAATCAAGCAAGCAGGAAAAGTATGTCATCAACGGCCAGGATCCATGTATAGAGAAGATCAACAATTGGCGGGTAATCGCGGTTAGCAGAGTTGCGCCAGGATTAGCGCAATGGATAGCACTTATATATCACCAAAAGATCTCAGCCGTCAATCCTGGAGGATTACGTGGCACACGATCGGTCTCCATCGCCTCCTTTCCCTTCGCAACTTTGAAGAACGAGGACCAGCCTCCTCACACCACGAGACGCGATGCACCGAAATCGTCCAGGACTCAGGCCCACAATATCGCCAAAGTGTTTTCAGCCGTCCATCTAGAGGGGACACCTGGCAGCAAGTAGAGCCATCTCGACGCCTCGCTCATCGCAACTCCAACGCGCAAAAAACAGCTCCATCTTTTCCCAATGCACGAGATGATGAGAGCGCTCAGGACCTGGGGCCCACAACAGTGTTGGGTGAAGTTAGGACCGTCATATCCAGAGGGCGTGTGGCACCATATTAAATCCGTCTTGGCGTTTCACTCATCGCAATTTCAAGAAGCAAGGATTAACTCCTTCCATTCGTGAATGCCGAAAGCACTTTGGGGATAAGCGCGCGGTCACAGCCCATGGTCACTTGTGAAGGAAAAAGCTGTTCAGGAAGGGCCGAAGGTGCCATGCATGATTTACAGAAGGAATTTCCGCAACCTCCAAGTGCCATTTGATCCGACCTCGGTCATGTTTCCCGTCTGAAGTAAATGACGACAAGAGTGGGTGGTTGAAACCTCATTTCATTCATTAAGTGAGGGGATGGAGGGTCTGGCAAACCATCTACCCGAGGAAGTCCTGTGTATCGAGTTTCTCAAAAACACCATGCCAAAGTCCTCAACTCGACAGAGAATTCTGTGCACACTAGCCCAACACTTAATGGTTCAGCTTTCCTCCTTACAGGAGCCATGCGTAGTTAAGATGGCACTTAAAGAAAGATATCAGTACGAGTTTGACTAAAGAGACACCAAGCCTTGGGCGACTGGGCACGCCTCTGTTAGGCGATTTTCTCTGAGTATACAAACTCAATCTTTGTATTTTGTATCTATCGATGGTACAATAGAGCTCTTGACTATAATGTTTTGGCAACTATCCTAGCTTTCAGTTTATGCATCTGTATATGAGATTTCTTGTTTTATGACAGACAATTCTTCTTACTCCATATAATTTTCATCTCATGCTTAGAGAGTTCGTGATTGAATGATTTGCGCGAATTATTGCAGTTATGTTATGATATCAGATTTATTGTTGCATTACTACATTCTCTGGTTTTTTCATTTGAATGTAAGCCGATCTTGTGTTTAAATGCCTTCCTCTACAGTCTGTTAGAAACCTGTTGTTTATAACTGACCTCTGCTTCACTCTTGTATAAGTATTCCACCTGTTCACCCTTTACTACAACTTGTTGTTTGAAGTTTATGCAAGACCTCACTTGCTCATGCATACCTGGCCTAGTTTCAGAGTTGGAATGCTATTGTTTTGAGTTTCCCGCCATTCGATCACCCATTTATGAACAACCGTGACATAAAACTGATGGGCGTCGGGCTCTGCTCCTGTTAGCAATCCAGGAGTGACTTCCATCGCCAACAAGTCGATTCACCTCCAATACGTTAGATTCTACCTCCACAGCTGCATCCTGCATGTGGGCCAATGTGGTAGCTCTTCTCTCTCTTAGCAGTAGGCAAAAATCGGGATCAAAAGCATTGAAGTAAGTGATATTAGCCGAGGCTTCTGAGGGTTTAATCTCTGCGGGGATTTTGTGGTACATTTTATTGAATCTTTTGGAGAAGTCAAAGACATACTCTCCTTCCTTCTTCTTCAAAGACCTGAACTCAGTCATATAATACATGAAATCCTTCTTATCTCCCCACTGCCTCAAGAAAGCATTATCCAGAGCTTCAATTCCAACAATAGATCCATGAGCTAATCCTCTAAACCATTTCCTTACCTCACCATCCAGTCTCTGGACAAAAACCCTCATCCAGACATCTTCATCTCCAATGTTCAGGTTGTCTACATAACTGTAGAAAGCAGCCAGGTGTTCTTCCGCAGTTATGTCCCCTTCCCCGGTGAACTTGGGCATATATTTCAAGTAATCTCCAGCAGGGAAAGGATTCATGGGATGAGGTAAGATCAAGGGAGCATACCTAGCAGCAACTATGGCATCCATTCTACTCAGAGGGGGATTAGCACTAGCCATAGGAATATTAGGTGGAAGAGAATTTGGAGGAGAAGGAGTTCGTAAAGGGGTTACTGAGAATGAGTCTCGAAGTGGAGTGGGAAACAAGAGGGGATTTAAGGAGAAGGCTAACGAGCTGAAGTCAGCGGGTGCTCCTCTTTTCACAGGAGTGGTTGAACTGGGCATAGGCAAATCTTCTGCAGTCTTGGGTCTACGCCAGGGTACAACTTCAGGAGAGAGGGGAGTGACAAGGTCTTGTCCCTCCTATTCTAGACCAGGAGAGGAAAACTCGGCAGGAACACTCCCAAAATTTAGGAAATGGGAAACTGCAGAAACAGGCCTGTCGGGAAACTGAGGAGGAGAAAAAGGAGCTCCCACAGAAGGATATGGTGGATTACCTGGTTTGGTGATGGACACTTCTTCTTCAGAGGCCTTTCCATTTCTGAGCACCACCTCTGGATCTGCTTTAGGCGTTGCTAGAGGTAGTTGTGGATGAGACTGCGTATGCCTACCTCTGAAAGCCACAATTAACAAGGAAGGTCCGCCACAGTGGAGTCATCACAATGGAGTCACCGGGTGCATATTAGAAATCTTGAAAGGCTCCGATAATCCGATGCACCTTTGGATTCAGAGGCTTAATGTCATTCTACCCAGGGAAAATCTTCAATTTCATCCCCAACAATGGTGCCAGAAATGTTGGTGATGGAAGTCACTCCTGGATTGCTAGCAAGAGTAGAGCCCGACACCCATCAGTTTTATGTCACAATGGTTTATAGATGGGATGATCGAATGGAAGCCAACTCAAAACAATATCATTCCAACTCCAAAACTAGGCTAGGCATGCATAGGTGAGTAAGGTCTTATATAAACTTCAGACAGTGAGCTGTAGTAAAGGGTGAACAGGTGGCATACTTATTTAAGAAGAAAGCAGAGGTCTGTTATTAACATCGGGTTTCTAACAGGCTATGGAAGAAGATGTCCAAACACGATATCATCTTACATTCAAACGCAAAAGCCATAGAATGCAGTAATGCAACAATAAATATTTTATCATAACATAACTGCAATAATTCACGTGAATTAGTCAATCATGAACTCTCTTAGTACGAGACGAAAATTAGATGGAGTAAGAAAAACTGGCTGTTATAAAATAATATATCTCATATACAGATGCATAACCAACAAACTAGAATATCTGTTAAAACTTTACAGTAGGGAGCCCTTCTTTACCATCGATGCTTACAAAAATACCAAGACTGAGTCTATATACTCAGGAAAATTCACCTCATAGAGGCATGTCCAGTTACCCAAAGCTTGGTGTCCCTTCAATCAAACTCATACCAATATCTTTCTTTAAGTGCCACCTTAACTACACATGGCTTCTGTAAGGAGGGTAGCTAAGCCATTAAGTGCTCGGCTAGCGTGTGCAGACTTCTCTGTCGAGCTGAGGACTTGAGCATGGCTTCTTTGAGAAAATCGATACATAGGACCTCTGTGAGCAGGCGGCTCGCCAGACCCTCCATTCCCCTCACTTAATGAATGAAAGGAAGTTTCAACCACCCGCTCTTGCCTTCATTTTCTTCAATGCTAGAAACAGTACTGGGATCAGGTCCGATTGCACCTAGAGATCGCGATGATTCCCTTTGTAACCGAACTCAACACATTTGGACATCTTTGTGCAACTCCTTCCTCTCCCCAATTGACCATGGGCTGTAACCATGTGCTTATTTCTAATACGCTTTTGGCGTTTGCAAATGGGAAGGAGATATTCCTGCAATTTGAAATCGCGATGAGCGAAACGCCGAGACGACTCAATTTGGTGCCACACATCCCTCTGAGATCTGATGGTCTTGAACTCACTTGATGTTGCTGTGGGCCCGGGTCTGGGACTCTCCCGACATCTCGTGCATCAGAACATAATGGAGTTTTTTTTTTCGCCTTGGAGTCGCGATGGGAAAAATGCTGAGATGGCTCAGTTTTCCGCCAGGTGTCCCCCTTTGGATGGATGACTAAAAAATGCTTCATGATGTAGTGGGCCCCAGTTTCGGCGCTTTCAGTGCTGTCGGGATTCGAGGTTTCGCGATGTTCGAAGACATAAAACCTTCACTATACGAACTCCCGAATGCCGAAACATCGACGTGGCTAGATCTTGCTCCATGTGTCCTTAGGATGAATGGATGAGGGGAATTTGATATTTAAAAGGAAGATTCCCTCATTCACAAGCTCGCTTGATATGACCTGGGCTAAGACTGTGGGCTCGGCGCCAAAGGTGATTTTGGCATTTCACCGATCAACAACTTCAACTGCAATGAGCGGACACCTCCTTGACTCCCGAAACCCCGATCCTCGATATGCCGACTGGTATCCAATTGTCCCAATGGGATTAGACGCCCCAGATTTGTCCTGAAATATGGGAGCTATCCCTTGTGCTAAATCTCGGGCAACTCGGTGGCCCTGAAAACTTGATGACCATCGATTAAATCTGTAGGTGGATCTTGACCACCGACAACAAAAGTTCGCCCGCTCGCTTGACTCGTCACTGAAAAAGGATTCTCTCGTGCTGCGCTTGGGCGCTTCCTGTGCAACCTGTAGACCTGGGTTCTTTTGTGCCCAAGACAAAAATAATCGCTAACATGTACTATTGAGAAAAATATATACATTAAGTCTTAAGGTGATGATTTATTAGTTGTTTTGGTTTATGTAGATGACATTATTTTTGGATGCAATAATGACCCTCCAGTTCATAGCTTTTACTAATTCAATGTAGACTGAGTTTGAGATGTCCATGATAGGAGAAATGTCATATTTTCTTGGTTTATGAATCAATCAGAGTTCTGAAGGGATATTTATCTCTCAAGAACAATATTTGAAAGTGATGTTAAAGAGGTATCATATGGAATGTTCCTCTCATGTTAGTACACCTATGGTGGTTGGTTGCAAGTTTAGTAAAGATGATATTCCACCTGACGTTGATCAAAGAACATATCGATCAATGATAGGAAGTCTTCTATACATCACAACATCCCATCCTGATATAATGCAAGCTGTTGGAATGGTTGGTCGTTATCAATCTGCTCCTAAACAAATTCATTTATCAATTGTCAAGAGGATATTCAAATATTTGAAGGGTACAATGACTTATGGTCTTTGGTATCCTAGAAATCATAATTTAAAATTAACTGCATATTCAGATGTTGATTGGGAAAAATGTTTGGATGAGAGAAAGATCACGAGTGGAGGTGCATTATTATTAGGTGATTCGTTAGTAGCATGGCTTAGTAAGAAGAAGGGATCTATCTCATTATCAACTATAGAGGCAGATTACATTGTTGTTGCTACTTGTTGCACTCAGATCTTATGGATGATACAAACTCTTGTATATTTGAAGGTAACTTATACTAATCCCATTCCACTTCATTGTGATAACACCAGTGCCATTAGTGTCTCAAAGAATCATGTTATCCATTCAAAGACAAAGCATATACCAATAAAGTATCATTTTCTCAAAGAGAATATTACAAACAGAGTTGTTCAACTCAATTATATTCCTTCCATAGAACAAATTGCAGACATCTTTACTAAGCCCCTAGCCAAGACACCATTTGAATATCTCCGTCAGAAGTTGGGTGTCATCCTTTCTCTCACCTGAGAGAGTCCATCCTGTTAGGGGGAGTATGTGCTGGTTGAATATCTGATACCTCCAAAAATTACTCCAATAGCTCAGGGGGAGAATTTTTTCTTTCACATTGATGTCAAAGGGGGAGAAAAGGTGTGGTCTGGATGCTACAGTTGGAGGTCTAAGAAGAATAGTGCAACCTTTCAAGGTTGCCATCAATGCCAAAGGGGGAGATTTTTGACATGTTTTACAGGAAGAGTGTGCTTATCATTAATGGCAAGAACAAGAACAACGATGGAAAACATAAAAATCATAAGCTCAGGAGGAGGAGAGAACAATATGAAGAGATCAAAGAAACTCAGGAGGAGGATCATGATCATCGGATCTGCAAGCTAGATCAACGACAGGGATTAATTGTGGAGAGAGAAAGTATAATTAAACAACTCACTAGTTCTAATCCCACAATCGATCTAGATCGTCATATCTCATAAACCCAAATATCAACAATTGTGGTTGATATAATAAATGATTAGATTAAGTTAGATTAAGTCGTGACCATCAGATGCACAACTGCCAGATCAACTACAGGGATAGATTGTGGAGATCGAAAGGAGAATTAGATGCCGTGCTATTTCCAATCCCACAATTAGTTAGGACCGTTAGATCTTATAACTTCAAAGATCGACGATTGTGGTTGACTCACCAAAAAACACACAAATTCAAATCGCGGAGTTTGGGTGACGAATTAAATCACTCAAAAGTTGTGGTTCCATAATCATCCTTGATCGTGGATATGCTTCGAGAGTCTTCATGACCGTTGGATCACTTTAAGTGGAAGGATAGGATAAGCGAGGCCAAACGATTGATAATTCGCTTATTTGAATACCCGCCAGTTGTCATATCAATTTAAGTGGGAGGATAAGATAAGCACAGTAAAATATCTGAGATCTTAATTATGAGAATTTCTGTCAGCCGTTAGATATTTCTAAAATGGAAGGAAAGTATAATCAAAGTTGGAGGGCCGTTGGATCTAAACCAAGACAAAGTTGCATCGCATACAAATCGATCCGTCGATCTAATATCATGATCAACGAAAAACATTAGTTTTGGGTCTAAAGATGCGAGGAGGTTAAGCTCCAGAGAAATCACTTCGAGAGTTTCAGTTTGAGATTTGAAATCTCCGAAGTCTGGAGAGTCGAAGAGCTGAAATACATTCTCTACCATTGGATCTTCCGAAGTAAATCTTAGTCATCAGATCATCTGAAGAAGATCTAAAGCATCAGATCATCCAAAGTACATTTGGGCCATCTGATCCAGAGCATCAGTTTGAGATTTGAAATCTACGAAGTCCGGAGAGCCGGAGAGATGAAATACATTCTCGATCATCTGAAGTAAATATCAGTCATCATATCATCCAAAGAAGATCTCATGCGTTAGATCGTTTGAAGTGCATCTGGGCTGTTTGATCTAGAGCATAATTTTGAGATTTGAAATCTCTGAAGCCCAGAGATCCGGAGAGCTAAAATACATTCTCGACCGTCGGATCGTCCGAAGTAAATATCATTTGTCATATCGTCTAAAGAATATCTTAGGTGTTGGATCATCTGAAGTGAATTTGGGCCATCTGATCTAGAGCATAAGTTTGAGATTTGAGATTTCAGAAGTCTGGATACCCAAAGGAGATCTTGACCGTTGATCGAGAAAGGGGATGCATAACTGTTGATCCGACTGAAAGTTCAAAATTACAAAGTGGAGGTAGATTCGTTGATTGAGAAGTATATGTGTCCACATATCATTGACTCTAAAATACTGGCGTATAGAAGAAAGAAGGGTTTGATATTTGAAACTCTTGAAGCCCGGATCATGAAATAAATCACAGCCGTTGATTTAGGGAGGTTGGATTTGATCCGCAGATTGTGAAAGATCAAATCTGAATCACCTTTTTAGGAGCACAGTCAATATCATGAGATCGACAGTCCCATCGCATTGCGGGGTCAAAACATGCTTGTATCTTAATTTTTCGTGAGTAGGCCGCAATCAAAACCACGGTATCGCCAAAGGCATACATGGAGCTCTGTAGTGAATTGCAGGGTGAAAAGTGGGTTTCCCTCAAATTTCCTATGGACATGCTCACAATTGCATGGTGACATGAAGTTGTTTTCCCAAGGTCATATCGAGAAATGGAGCTAGCGCTCACTAGACCGAGATCAGGAAGCGCCTCTTGAATAGGTGTTTGGTCACTGTCGATGGTCATGTGAAGGAAGGGGCTTAGAAGCCAAAGAAGCCATAATTGATTGGTTGTAACTGACATAGAATATGAAGAGTTGCGACTACCAGAGAAGCCAAAGAATCTTTGGATAATGACCACTGATGATGAACAGAGACAACATAACTGCCAGGGAAGACAAAGACTTCGGATGATGATCAGGCAGAGTAATTGATGTGAGAAAGACATGCAGAATAGAGGGTAGACAAAGATTTTTTGAATGTTATGCATGTGGGTAGGAAGAGGCACAGGATATAGAATGCAAAGGAAACACAGAGCATAAGAGGCTGAAGAGAAGCTGAACAGAGTAGCGTTGTGCGAAGGAAGACAAAGAGTAGAGCATAGAAGCAGAAAGATGTAGAAGCAGAACATAGCATAGAAGCTGAAGAAGGCAGAGGAGACATGGAGTTGTAATAGACCATATTAGAGACAAAAGAAGTAAGTAAAGTTTTATATCTAAGGGTGGTAGGGTGGTGCTAGGGAGGACTGTTGTCCTCAAAGTTTCAAGTGGGTGCTTGAGCACAGGGAGTTGTAGCTTCCATCTGGTTGCAACCATAAAAACAAGGGTGGTAGGGTGGTGCTAGGGTGGACTGATTTCCTTAGAGTTTCAAGTGGGTGTTTGAACACAAGGAGTTGTAGCTTCCTTCTGGTTGCAACCAGAAAAACCAGGGTGGTAGGGTTGTGCAAGGGAGAACCATTGTTCTCTATTATACAGGTTGGTGTCTTTGTGTCTGGAATTTGGTTCTTCCATCCTGTTGGTGCTGGAACACTCAGGGAGTTGGTGCTTCCTTCTAATAAAGACCATGTGAGTACTCTAGCACCAAAATATAATAAAGACAAGATGATCCCTGATAAAAAACAAAGATATCAAAAAATGGAGCAACAAATGCCAAGAATAAGGCCATCCTTTAGGTACCAAAATTTCTTCCATGGTTACTGTTTTTTCTGCTCTAATTTTGGTCATAAGATTGCAAATTGTCAAATTAATTTGAGACATGCAACTGAAGAGATCAAGAAAAAAACAATCTTTGCAACATAGAACTAAACAACCAATGAGTAGACAAAGCTGTGAAATTTTCAGACCCCAACCCAGTTTCAATCTCGCTAATTTTTCAGCCAATGTTAAATGCCCAAACCCAATTTTATATCAGCATATAAAAACTCAGCAGAAAATAAACTTCAGAACTGAAACATGAGGATTTTGAACATCGTTTATAATGCAGAAATAAAATATCAGCAGCATATAAAACTCAGAAAATTATAGACAAGAATTTTCGGTCTAACATCGACCCTGGAAAAACCCACGAGGGGAAAACCAGTGAGAGAGGGATTTTTATTATTTAAGATCTTCTGATAAATTTCTTTTACAACATATTCATCTTTAGAAATTAGAAAAAATTATCTCAGATGTTCTTCTACAAAAATCCTTCTGAACTATCCAGGGAAATCTCCTCGATTTCTATGCCAGAAATCCGTACAACTGTACGGTTGTCCCAACAATAAATGTTGTACGAACTGTCTTGGTTTCTGTGCCAAATTTTTGCTAAGACTGTATGGAATTTGAAAAAGGAACAACTCCACGAAAACCATGCCCTTCCTTCTCGAAAACTATGCTGTATGACCCTCGAAAATCATGCTAGAATCTGTACGGACTGTACAAAATTTCACCCAAAAATTTATGAAAATAGGTGCCTCATTTTTTGTGCCAATAAATGCTTGTATGTCTGCCTTGGGATGTGTACCAAACTTCTCAAAAACAATTCTTCTATCTCCCTCGATTTTTGTGCATAATAAATGGTTGTACGACCTCTAGAAATCTATACCGTACAGACTGCATTCAATGGTGTACTCTGCCTTGAAACACGTGCTAGCTTGCTTCCTTGGGATGCATGCCCAGCTCTACAAATTCTACCTCTTCTCAAGCTCGACCTCTCTCTTTCTCTCCAAAAGATGAAAATGAACAACAACTCAAGAATGGGTGCACCCCCTTACCCTAATTGACTTCATGAGGTAGGTGAGGAGTCTCTCTAATCCAATGGCTGAGATTAGATTAGATGAGTGGCTAAGATTAGATGTCTCTTCACTCACCCTCACTTTAGTCATAAAGTCACCTTTTAATTTGCATCTCACAAATTAAATGACTAGGGCCCACATCAGGCACTTTCTCATCCCTTAGGCGCCTAGGGATGAGAAACACTTGCCTTGGTACTTTATTTAATTAAAAATTTAACATTCCCTCATACCGAGGAAAGTGTTACTCACCACTCCAAGCTTGTCCCTAAAAGATACAAACTTGCCTTTGCCCAATGCCTTGGTGAGTATGTCTGCAACTTGCTTCTCTATAGATATGTACTGTAGCTCCACAACTCCTCTTTGAACATAGTCACAGATGAATTGATAATGAATCTGGATATGATTAGACCGGTCATGAAAAATGGGATTCTTCGAGAGTTTAATGCAACTCTGATTATCACAGTAGGCCTCAAATGCACACCGAACAATCCCACCAGCATCTTGCGAAGCCAAAGGGCCACACAGGCTGCCATATACTCAACCTCTTCAAAACTCAAAGCCATTGACTTTTGTTTCCAATTGAACCAAGACACAACTGCTGATCCCAATCTAAAACAACACCCTGAAGTGATTTTCCTGTCATTGACACATCCTTCCCAATCTGAGTTTGTATAGCCAACCAGATGAACTCCATCTCCTCTCTGATAGTCCAAACCATAATCTACTGTACCACAAAGATACCTGAGCACATGTTTTGCTGCCACCCAGTGCACTCTCCTAGGCTCCACCATGAACTGATTGAGAGTGTTGACAACAAAACAAATATCTAGCCTGGTATTGACCAAATACATCAATGACCTGATCAACTGACGATACAAAGTGGACTCCACCAACTGTGACTCAAAAGCATGAAGCTTCTTCCAGTTGGTAATCATGGGAGTGATCATGGGCCTGCTATCCCCCATCTGAAATCTACTCAGAATGTCACACACATACTTCCCCTGTCCCAGGAAGATGTGTCCAGGCTCCTGCCAAACCTCCAATCCCAAAAAGTAATGCATCAATCCAATGTCAGTCATCTCGAACTCTAAAGCAAGGCTCTCCTTGCAGCTGCTGTTGAGTCTCTCTGCCCCTGTAATGAAAAGATCATCCATATATAGCAGAAGAATGAGAGGATCCTCTCCAAACACAATGAAGTATAGGTTGGGATCCACCTCACTCTTCTCAAAACCCAACTACTGCAAATAGGCATCTATCCTCCAATACCAAGCTCTTGGAGCTTGTTTCAGCCCATACAATGCCTTCTTCAGTCTACACACATGAGATTCTCTCCCATGCACCTCAAATCCCAATGGATGCTCAATATGCACCTCCTCCTCAATAACACCATTCATAAATGCGGTCTTCACATCCATCTGGTGGATCTTCCAACCCATCTCTGCTGCAATGGAGATCACTGCCCTGATCGAAGTGTATCTAGCATCTGGCACAAATGTCTCATCATAGTTGACTCCCTCAACCTGTGAAAACCCCCGAGCCACAAAGAGAGATTTTAACTTCTCAATGCTTCCATCCGCAACATAATTTAGTTTGTAGAGCCACTTGGAAGTCACCACTGACTTCCCCTCAGGTCTAGGAACAACTTCCCAGACATCGTTCTTCATGATGGAATTGTAGTCTTCCATCATGGTATATCTCCATACCTGTCTACTAGTGGCCTCCTAAAAAGTGGAAGGCTCAGACTCCTGGATGCTTCTCACCATCGCGATGTAGCTGCAAAACCTCTCGGGAGGTTTACTCTCCCTCACTGCCTGTTTGGGATTTCCAGCTTAACCCTGTGCCTCCCTCAAAGTGTCCTTAAGCCACTTGGTCTTCCTCCTCTCTGAAGTAGTGTCCTATGGATTAGACTCTCCCTATTCAACCCCATCTCCTGAAGACAATGATCCTATAGTAGACTATGAAGTACTTGATCCTGAAACCTGTGGACCAGTAGCCTGTGAACCTGAATCTTGTGGCCCTGTCACCTATGAACCTGTCGTCCCCAAAACTGGTGGTCCCGAACTTTGTGTCATTGTAGTCTATTGCGGACTCACCTGAATCTGTGGTGAAGAATTCTCACCCTTCTCTATCCCTCTAGACTTCTTAAAGGCTCCGTCCTCCTCAAATCTAACATACCTCCTCAAGACAGTCTTCCTCAAGGAAGGAAGATATATATGGAAATCCTTTGAAGTCTCACTGTACCCAACAAAGATCCCTCTCTCTACCATGGGCTCCATCTTTGTCCTCTTCTCAGAAGGTACATATGAAAATGTGATGCACCCAAAAATAAGAAGGTGCCCCACCTCAGGCTTCTTCCCAGAGAAAGCCTCCTCAGGAGTCATTCTCCCCACAACCCTGTGAGGACTCCTGTTTTGCAGATAAACTGCACTATAGCATGCCTCAACCCATAGAAATAGTGGCAAACCCTGATCATGTAACATGGCTCTTGCAGCCCCAACAATGGCCCTGTTCTTCCTCTCTGCAACCCCATTCTCCTGTGGGTTGTAAGGAATAATCAACTTCCTCATGATGCCCTCTCCCGCACAAAAGTCCATGAAATCCTTGGAGGTATACTCACCCCCATTGTTAGATCTTAGGACTCTAATTTTCTTCCCTATCTGGTTCTCCACAAGAGATTTGAACTCTTGGAACCGACTGAAGACCTGTCCTTTGGTCTTCATGAATAAAATCCAGGACTTCCGAGAGAAGTCATCAATGAATACAACATAGTATAGGGAACCAATCAACAATGCCGAAAACATCGGGCCACATAAATCTGAATGTATAAGATCAAGTATCCCTGCTTCTCTATTGTCACTACTCGGAAAAGCAGTCTTGGTGTACTTTCCCAAATCACACTCCTTGCACAACTCATGGTGCTCTAAACTAAAATCTAGAACTCATGTCACCATCTCCCTCAAAAATCTCAAAGCCCCATGGTGCAAATGGGCCATCCTCCTGTGCTATAGCTCACATAGGTCACTGTTGCTGCTGGTAGAATGAATCAATGCTCTCACTGACTGGAACAAAAACTTGTATAGCCTCTCATGTCTAGTAGCAATCACTTTGGCCAAAGTAATGCTAGACCCTCTGGGGAAAAGAATCACCTGCCCATCATGGAACAAGAATTCATAGCCCTTCTCCTCAATAGTATAAATTGACACTAAGTTCTTCTTCAATCCCGAAACATATAGAACCTCTGTCAAAGTCATGGGAGGAAAAGACTCCCTCCGAAATGATACGGTCCCACAACCAGCCACCTTGACCTCTCGGTCATCTCCAAGCACTACCTCTACATCTCCACACTATGTAAGATCTGTCAGGTGCTCAAGAACTTTTTTCATGTGGTGAGAGGCACCACTGTCAATATACCAAGTATCTGAAGTAGTGGTCCTCAAGGATAGGCACACAATCAAGGAAAATTCCTTGTCAAACTTGGTGGAAAAATCTTCCACCTCTGCTGAATCTGCGGTTTGTTTCTTCTTCTTTTTCAGACACTGATCTGCATAGTGCCCAAACTTATGGCATGCAAAGCACTTGAATTTTCTCATGTCTTTCTTCCCTTCACCCTTGGGATTTTGTCCTCCTTTTGGACCCCTTTTGAACTTATTCTTGCTAGTGGTAGCAAGAGACAGATTCTCCTCCTCATGACCTATAGATGAACTGTCATGTACATATCCTCTCCAGGTCTCCTCCTGAACAAAGTCATCCCAAAGACAGTCTCAACCGTGAAGCTTCTCCCTAGCAATAATGCCCTCCACAAAAAAAACCCATTGTTTGGAAACTCCATTCAATGCTATTCTCACAAGATCACTGTCAACTATTGCTTCCCCCACATCTCCAAGCTCATCCATCACTAGTGTCAATCTAGTAAGTTATGTGACCACATTTTCATCCTTGGTCATTTTTATGCTCTTTAGTTTTTCCCTCAAAACCATTTTCCGGTTCTCATTTGTACTCTGGTACAATTTAGTCAAAGAATCCCACATCTCATAGGCATGTGTCTTCCCTGTCAAGTGAGGAATCAAATGATCCTTGATGGCATCAAGAATAAATCTCTTAGCCTTGATACTCTTCTTAGTATAGGCTGCAAGAAGAGTAACATCAGTAGGTACCACAATAGGATGAGTAGTGGTATTCTCCACAATGGCCCACAACTCATTTTCTTGCAAGAGAAAGATCATCCTCTCCTTCCAAGCACCAAATTTTTTTGCCCCATCAATCCTGTCCTCAACTCTCAAACCAGTAGCCATTGACCCTTTTATGCTGAAAATAATAAATTCAAAAATCTTCCCTATGAAGTGACTGTTGTCCCAACTTTCTGACTGCTGAAATCTCTGCTTCCCTTCAACTCAGCTCTGATACCATGTAAAATTTTCAGACCCCAACCCAATTTCAGTCTCGCTGATTTTTCAGCCAATGTTAAATGCCCAAACCCAATTTTATATCAGCATATAAAAACTCATCATAAAATAAACTTCAGAACTGAAACATGAGGATTCTGAACATCGTTTATAACGCAGAAATAAAATATCAACAACATATAAAACTTAGAAAATTATAGACACAAAAATATTTGGTCTAACATCGACCCTCAAAAAACCCACAAGGAGAAAACCAGTGAGAGAGGGATTTTTATTATTAATGAGCTTCTGAGAAATTTCTTTTACAACATATTCATCTTCAAAAATTACAAAAACTTATCTCAGACTTTCTTCTGCAAAAATCCTTTTGAACAGTCTAGGGAAAGCTCGTCGATTTCTGTGCCAGAAATCTGTACAACTGTATGACTGTCCCAACAATAAATGTTGTATGGACTATCTTGGTTTCTATGCCAAATTTTTGCTAAGACTATACAGAATGTGCAGCAAGAACAACTCCATGAAAATCATGCCCTTCCTTCTCAAAAACTGTGTTGTACGACCCTCGAAAATCATGCCAGAATTTGTACAGACTGTATGAAATTTCACCCAGAAATTTATGACAGCAGGTGCCTCAATTTCTATGCCAATAAATGACTATATGGCTTCCTTGGGATGCATGCCAAACTTCTCAGAAATTTTAATGCTATCTCCCTCGATTTTTGTGCATAATAAATGGTTGTACAACCTCTAGAAATCTGTACCGTACATACTGCATTCAATGTTGTACTCTACCTTGAAACTTGTGCTAGATTGATGCCTTGGGATGTGTGCCCAACTCTACAAATGTTGCTTAGATGTTTCTTCACTCACCCTCACTTTAGTCATAAAGTCACCTTTTAATTTGCATCTCACAAATTAAATGGCTAGGGCCCACATTAGGCACTTTCTCACCCCTTAGGTGCCTAGGGATGAGAAACACTTGCCTTGGTACTTTATTTAATTAAAAATTTAACAAAAGCTGCACCAATCACTTTGACCTATTGAACATTGAGATTGAATGCTATAACTATCATAACTTTGGCCACAAATCTGAAAACTGCCATATGAAGAATTACAAAGTAGATCCAAGGATAAAACCCTTAGCTAGAAATGCCAGGACATGGAAAAAAAAAGATAGTGAAAAATGTGGTCTAGTACTTTCAGCTCAAAAACAAAAAGACCCCTAGTATATAGATAGTGGATGTTCTAGGCACATCACTGGAGACAAGGATAAGTTTCTGCCTATAAGTAAAAGAAAACTAGGAAATGTGACCTTTGGAAATGATGAACCAGGTAAAATCAAGGTTAAAGGGATGGTAAGTTTAAGTAATGGAAAAGGAAAATCCCAGGATGTTTTGCTTGTAGATGGGCTGAAACATAATTTTCTCAGTGTAAGTCAAGTGTGTGACAGAGGATTTGAAGTGGTGTTCACTTCCAAATATTGTAAGATAAAGTCTGTAAACTCAGGACAAGTGGTGGCTAAAGGCACAAGGACATACAATAATGTATATGTGCTGAAGGAAGATAGAGAAGAGTGTCATCTAAGAAAACATGATGAAAGCTAGTTATGGAATATGAGACTTGGACATATAAACTTTGACCACTTAATCAAGATAAAAAATCTCAAGGCAATAAAATATATTCCAAGAATATCAAAGCCTTAAGATTCTATGTGTAAACCCTGCAAAGTAGGAAAGCTAACCAGGACACAGTTTAAATCCAAGAGCTCTACTTCAACAGAGAAACCACTCCAATTAGTTAATATGGATTTATGTGGACCATCAATATAGGAAGGCACATGGAAGAAAAAACATTTCATGCTGATCATTGATGATTACTCCAGACTCACTTGGGTTTCTTTTCTCAAAGAAAAACTGAAGCATTTGAGAAATTTAAAATATTTAAGGCTTTAACTGAGAATCAAACAGGAAACAGATTAAAGGTTGTAAGATCAGACAAAGGAGGAGAATTTATGTCAAGTGATTTCAAGGAATTATGTGATAAACATGGGATCAAGAGAGAATACACAATCCCAGGATCTCCACAACAAAATGGAGTAGTTGAGAGGCAAAAAAGAACAATTTAGCAAATGCCCATGTCAATGATGAATGAGAAGAACATTGGTCAAACCTACTGGGTAGAATAAATACACACAACAATCTATATTCTTAACAAAACCCACCTCAGACCACACAGTGACAAGACACCTTATGAACTGTGGTATGGAAGACCTGCTTCAATCAAACACTTCAACGTATTTGGGAGTAAGTGCTACATAAAAAATAATAATGAAAACCTTGGCAATTATGATGACAGGGATGATGAAGGACTATTCTTAGGGTATGCTACAAACAGTAAAGGATACAGATGCTATAATAAGAGGTTTCATAAATTGGTTGATTTCATTGACATAAAAGTTGATGAAGGAGTCCCAGTAAGAGAGGTGAGAAATATTGAATCAACAACAAAGGATATAGTAGAAGTTGAAGATGAAAAGGTCCAAGAATCACAAAAATAAGACTCTGAGTCAGATGAAGATACAAATACTCAGGCATACTCAAATCAATAGACAACATCAAATCCTTCCTCCAGATTTACTCAAAAGAATCATCCTGTAAGTCAGATAATTGGTGAGAAAGACAAAGGTGTACAAACCAGGAGAAGGATAATCAAAGACACTGAGAAATCACATATATCCTTCATATCCATGGTGGAACCCAAGAACTTTGATGAAGCCAATAAAGATGTGAATTGGTTAAAATCAATGAATGAAGAATTGGATCAGATTGAGAAGAACAATACTTGGGAGCTTGTTCCTAGACTTTGTTAAGGTCCTAACCCGCACATAGGTAGATTAATGTATTCGGATGTAATAAAGGTCAATATTAATAAGACCTTTCAATAAAATAGAATAAGGCGGATGTAAGAAGACCTAATAGAAGCTTCCGCTTCTAGAAGGA
>ML784734.1:116508-140451 GCA_009831015.1 Picea engelmannii
AAGGAGAAGAAGGAGGTGTTGATGGAGGTGAAGGAGGAATATAAGGATGGTCCTCTTCCTCTTCACTTTTTCCCTTTGAAGAATCACCCAAAACTGGTCGCTTCCGTTCCAAGTAATCTTCGTACAAGACTTTCACCATCTCCAACATAGCAAGGAATGTTTTCCGGAACTCTTTCTCATCTTGAGAAGTCCCTTCTTCCGATGCCATCTTCTCGCTGTGAGAAGCTCTTTTTCTTAATCCAATTAATGGATTCTCTGCAACAAGCTCGCCTTCACCACACTGTAGCTTTTCCCTGGTTAACATGCAACTCAAATCCAAACGTCAACTAGCTCTGATACCACTTGATCCGTCAGGATCTTTTAATGACTTATGGTTGAGTTTTAATTTTGCATGCGTTAATTAACCATTTGAGAAACTTAGTGAAAGAATGCGGAAAGAAGAGGAATTATAAAAGCCATATACATATGTGCAGATCTGAAATGCAATAAAAGACAACAAACCATAACATGCAGATTGATAATGGAGTTCGGCACAACTTTGCCTACGTCTCCGGGCCTTTTCTCAGTGGGGGAGGCTTCTTTATTTCTGTTCAAATGATCAAAAGTACATCTCCGCAATGCCAAATGGCTACAATACTGATCTGGTCATGTTCTTCTAGATCTCTAGAACCATGCAAAGAAAATGGCACGCAAAACAGACATCCGGAGCTCCCATAAATGATCCGACAACGTCTCCTCCTCAAAAGCTTATCTGCCTCAAACTGACTTTGGCTTGGCTTCTCCTCAGCATAATTCTGCTCTAAATGCCCCAAAAATGTTGTTCCTTGGCCTCAAATAGGCCTTGGTTATATAGCTGGGAAGTTGGTTGCTCATCTCCAACTTCCTCCAAGAAGTTAGGCTCCAAAACTACCCAATAACTCCCCAAAATGGATAAAAACCATTAAAAATAGGTTTAACATTAATTAAAAACCCAAAATCAGTTAGAAAACCCACTTTCTAACTATAATAGGGTGCTAGCCCCCCTTTTCCCAACGCACGCCCCCTTGACAGGGTCATATGGGTTCATATGACCAAGCGCTAGCCCCTCTCCATTCAATACTTTGCAATATATTTCATAATGTGGGTTTTCATAACATAAAAATTAATTTGGTGTATTGGCAAAAGACCATTTCTTAAGGTGTTGGGCTTGGTGGTGGTCATGGGTTCAAATCCCATGGACCCCAAACAATGTTTTGAAACATGCCACTTCAACTGATGACTGGGTGCCACGTGGCTACCCATGACTGGGCCACGTGGCATCTCCCCATTTGACAAATTAATGCCACTTGTCAGCTATTGACTGGTCCAATTGCCTGCCACATGTCTGCCTTGTCATCGAACCTACCCTATCACCATCAGCCAGAGAGTGCCACATCATCTCCTGCACAGTTATCATGCTGATGTCATCAACATTGACTTTTTGACCAGTTGACCTTTGACTTTTTACCTGTTTGGGCTTCCGATCAGAACGCGATAACTTTCGCATACGGAGCCCGTTTGAAAAAGTAAATATACCATCGGAATCAGGAAGACGAGACAGACGCAATAGAGTTGGTTTCATCGGATTCTAAGAACTTTCATTTTTTTTTATCATTTTTCAAGCCCTGTCAGGCTTCTAGATCCGATTTCGGATCATTGATGGTGATGATCTTCCCATTGTGGGGGAACATCATCGTACGAAACACAGAAGAGGTGACCACCTTCATAGCATACATGTAGTTACGTCTGAACAAGATATTGTAATCAAGCTGGGCATCAATAACTTCAATGTCAATGGGGATGGTTTTTCCCCCAAGTTCTATGGGGACATTTGGACAAATCCCTGCGGAAGATGTTGGTTGACCATTGTAAGCTCGAGGGCTGATGGTAGAGGGTAATAGCTTGGGGGAGCCAATTTTCTTCCATACGTGTTTAGACATGATGTATGTGGATGCACCTTCATCGATGATGCACCGATAAACTGTGGTGTTCCAAATATTAACTAGTATCTGGAAGGATACTTGGGTGGGAAGACATGGTTCTTCGCTATCAGAATCAAATGTGATAAGCTGCGTGTCAGCTCGGTCGAATACCCCCAAGGCAGAAATCAAGGATTTTCGCTGTGATGGATAGGTTTGGAGGACCTCCAACACTGACATGGATGTAGGAGACTGGGCTAAGTCATCAACCAGACTATAATTATGAGCAGCCCTAGCATGAGGCCGATTATGCACATTCTGCCGTAAAGGCATACGTGGTATGCAGAGAATGGGTTCCGCATTAGGACATGGAATCATCAATGGTTGTCCTGTAGTAGCTGGAAATGTTTCTAGGGTGGTTGGGGTAGAGTCGGAAGGCATGCCGTATTGACGGTTTTGGGTTTGCAGAAGAATTTCTTCATTGGTGAGGAGGACATTACGATCAACTGGATTCCCATCTTGAGTGGCACCCAGGTTTGGATATTTCCCCATTTGTGGTGGGGCAGGGTTGATCACTTGTTGGGTGTTCATCACACCTTTGTATGGTATGGGGTTTTTCAAAACATCTGGAGGCGACAATTGCAGATATTGTTGTGGGGCCTGCTGAGGGGAAGGTGGTGCCGGAGGGCCCCGTGAGTTTATGGATGTCCTTATCCATTGGAGATCAGGAATTTGGGGGAAATGATGAATATAATGTCCATACTCACCACATATATCACAAGGGAAGTTAGTCTGAAGATTGTTTCTCTTCCCTTGTCGTGGTTGATTGTTATTGGTGCCCCCTTGGGGGTATTGGTATTGGTTGACCCCAATGGGATGGATGTGGGAGTCATTCCCTCCTGGTCCTGGGTTGTCATTGTTTCAATTTTTTCCTTTCTTCTTATGAGTCAGATTGGCCGTATTCAATTGTTCAAATGTATGAAATTGTTGAATGGGAAAGGGTTGAACAAATTTGATGCCAGCATGTGGTTGTCCTGGTGGAGGATTAATCGGCTGGGGAGGACCAGGAAATGGGAAATATGGATTGTTTTGTGGATAAGATCCATATGGTGTATAGGAAGTAGAGGTACTTCCACTACTTCTAGGGTTATATCCAGGGGTTGGGGGTGGAACCATACTAGATTGAGAGATCAGATACGACATTGGTACCGGTGGGGGTGCCCCCACTGACTGAGGGGGAACAACAGGATATGACTGAGGGGGAATAACATGATATGACTATTGGTAAAGGGGAGGAGGGTAATAAGATGGGCCTCCATATATTGGAATATAATGGGGTGTACCGTACATAGGCTATGGTTGGATGTACGGATTGTGGTGTGTTGTGGTACCAATCAATCCATCTACTGATTGAGACATCCCAGGTTTGTCCTGGCCGAATGGTATGGGTTTCGGGGCATCCGATAGTATTGCATATAAGTAGCCTGACTGTGAATAAATGAGTTTGAATTGTTGGGCATTGCCAACAACTTCTTCCTCGGATTAGGGGAAGGTGGCAGCCACATCTTTGGCAATGAGAGGGACAAGTGATTTGAGGAACCAGTTGAGGCATTATTGTTTTGTGGCTTCATCTTTGCATAGACTATGCCGCCAACGCCATTCATGAATGTGGTCGACGATGTGTGTGGCTAAGGTTTGTTTAAACTATGAGAGTAGTTCGAGGCCATTGTCATGATAGATTGGTAGTTAAAAGAAGGTCAAAAATGCTTTGGCCAAGGATTCAAAGGTCACGTGGACCCAGACTTTTCTTCTACATACCACTAAGCTAATGGGCCAGTGAGTGTACATTGAAATAACCTTAATTGAATAGAATCATCTGTGATGCTGTTTGAAGAGCACCATAAGTGAAAGGTCATGATATGGTTGGCGGGATCATCTCCCAGTTTTCCTTCAAACTTGGGGATGTCTGAAGGTAGTTTGGTAGGCATTGTTGGCCATGTGGGGTTTTGCAATATAGGATCATTGGTGAGTTTAGTCAGATCTAGTATGTTGAGGGAAGCCAAGTATGGCATCTGAGGTGGTGGCGGAGGATTAGTTCTATCCATAGTGTGATTTTTTTTTTGTACCTGACCCTTGTGGGGGACTAGGTGGGTTTGTACTTCCCCCTTGAGAAGAAGTTGGCCCCCTGCTTCTGTGGAAAGGAGAGTGTGGGGGTGTTTGACCTTGGGAAGTGGACCCAATCAGAGTGGAACCAAGAAAATCTGATCCCAATACAATAGCACTAACAGGGGTGTGGGGAAGTATGAACGATGAGTTGGAAAGACTAGGAACTCCCCCTAGAATGGGAGGGAGATTTAGCAAGCATCTGGAACGACGGGGGTTCTGTGGGTCCCCTATGATGTCCGACTAGCAAGGTGGATGTGTGAAAATGGTGATGAGAGAAATTAATGAACAAGAGACTTTGTATAACTTGAACCTTCACAATATATCTCACAATTGTATGTAATCACAACAACATCATACATAAATCAATTGATAAAGAGGCATACATGTGGGTAGGTGGATTTTGTCTGCATGGGAGAGCAAAGAAAACAAATGTTTGTGTCCTCAAAGATGTAACGTCCTTCCTCTCAAATAACATTGGACCTTCCAATAGCACTCAACGTGGGGACTGAAGCCACCCGAAGAGGTACTAGTGAAGGATGAAGTAATAAGTTATAATGAGGGGTAGAGGGTGCATATCTCGAAAGAATTAACAATATTTCCCAATAGCCACACAAAATCCGATCAAGGTGCAATTGTAGCCCACAATTTCCACCTAGGTAGATGTCCTAAAATTTGGTCACTAGGTACCTCGGTCAAAGTGCAACATTTAGATTTTCATCCTAAGAAATGGGTCATGGGCTAGATCCCGTCCAAGAGGTGGGTGCCTCAAGGGGGGATGCACAGAACAATTGAACCTCGGCCTTCAACCCTTCATGGGTATCTCCCTACCTTATGGTGTTAGGAACACTTGACTTGGAGGATTTAAAGTTCTCTATTTGACAACTTCTATTGTTTGAATATGTGAGAACCAGATAACGAGGATTTATTTGGATGCCTATCCCCGAAATCCTACCTAGACTAAAAAATTTCTTTTGGCACCTCTTGTGGAGGAAAACTTAGTGAGTTTTTTCTTTTTTTTTTATAGAAAATTTTTAGTTGTGGTTTTTTGAAATATTGGGGGTGTGAGCCAATCTCATTGAAATTAAGTGGGAGTGGAGAGTTTCATCAAGAAAAGGGTGGGGTGTTTCAGAATCCCTTTGGAGGAAGCTTACTTTAACCTCCACATTTCGAGATGAAACCGAGTGAGTAGTGACTTTGTGTGTCAATCAAGTGAAAGTGTGCCAATATTTTTAATAATTTAGGTGTCACCTTGTTGCATGTGGAGTTCGCTTGGTCCTTACAAGTCTTGATTACCTAATTAACTAAATGTCATTGGTACAACCTTGCGAAATTTTAAAGTACCTAGGAAACTAGCACGTGGATGTGTGGGTCCTTACTATTCCTTTAACTCCCTAATGTGATTTAATCTAAGAAAGCTTTGAAACGATCCTATATTGTGTACATGTGGGCATGTATGGGCCCGTTACAAAACCTTAAAACTTCCCTAGTGATTTAATCTAAGAAAATAAATTTCAACACTATCCTATCTTTGTAGCATGTGGGCATGTATGGGCCTGTTACAATATTTAAGATGTGATTGAGAAAATAAACTAAGAGGAGTCCCAAGGGGGCTGTTGTCCTCTCCTAAAGATTTTGTCTTTTTTAAGGGAGATGCAATTTTCCTTCAACCTCTTCATGATTCTCAAGATTTATTTGGGGCGTGAGAGAAGAGCATACTCAATGATTGATATCTAATTTATGGTCCCAATGCAAGTTTTATATGTGATGTAGAATGATTCCAACTTAAATTTATTCAAAGCAAGCCATCCATGTGGAAAAACGACAAAAAAAAGAGGAAAAGTTATGATTTTAACCCCTAAGTGCCTATGTGTTTGACTAATCCCTTTATATGGAGAGGGCTTGTAAGTGTGGTGTAGATTACAACATGCATGAAATAAATTTGAATAAGTCTATGGGCCCTCCATAGATTACAAAAGACCTTACAATGTGTAATTTTTTGAGCAGATGTGTGGGTCTTAGAGTAGACAGAGGCGTTGTGGGAGCCAATGCGTGAATTGAAAACGCCTTATGGGCACAGGTGCGTAGAGGAAGATAAGAAATGCTATGGGTTTGGTGCACCTGTGCATGATGCATGACTATGGGCCACTAAGCCTACACACGTCTGTCATATGACCATGAATAAAATTCCAGATGAAATTCTCTCAACTCGTCTTTGAATTTGGCTTTCTATAGGTCGGCTTGGGCCGGTTATGGTTCCTGCAAGTTAAATAAAAAAAAGGAAGAGCTAAAATTACCCAAATGGGGGAGGAAATTGATACCTTTCCCCAATGGAGTCACCAATCTATTTCACCTCTTTTGTCCCATAAATGGTAAAAATAGAGATGCTTACAAGCCCAGTTGGGTAACTAGGCAAGACATCAGTAAAGGAAAGGGTTAGAAAGATAAAGCATAAAATATAAACAAAGAATTAAACTAAGAATGATAAAAACAATTAAACTATGGTGCATAAGAACATAAGAACAAGGAACAAACAAGACTCATACCACCAATGGAAATAATTGTATTAGTGGAAAGAAAACAATGAAGAGAAAGGGAGACTTTGGGTCCCCTCTTCCTCCAAGGGAGGCTCTAGGACCCCCAAATATTGAGCTCTTCTTACAAATGAGGAACTAGGATGAAATGGTGAAGAGAAGCCAAAGAACATTCATTCTAGAGGTGATATGAATGGATAAGTGAAATGGTGCTAGCATACTCTTGATTAGGAAAGAGGATCTTCCAAGATAATATCAGCAGCATAACAATACAAATGAATTCCTTGAAAATGTAGTGCACCCATGGCTTCCTTTTATAACATAACTTTGAGGCATTATTCAACCAAATTTTAGTGTGAACAAGGGGACATTTAGGGAACCCTTAGGCCTCTGACCAGCCACCCAGCTGGATTCAACTGAGATTTGGGTGTTGTTGGCCCTTGGTTATGGAAGGAAGTGAAAAACGAGGAAGAAAATGTAAAAAGCGAGCTTCGCGGGAGACACAGTGACTGTCACTGAGTTGAAGTGAGAAAAATAACAGAAAAGATGGAGTGAAGTATGGAAAAGAAATACCTTGGATGAGGAGATTGAGGATGATAGATCAATCAGGAAGATGGACCGAGGATGACTCAGGAAGTGGAAAAATCTAGCATTAGATGCCCTGGAGCACCACGAGATGAAGAAGGAAAGACAAGCTGGAAAATCCTAGAAAGAATGGGTCAATTTGACCTAGGGTTGTAGACACCCAGGGTTTTGGTAATTAGGGTTTTGACACCTAGGTTTCGAGCCGAGGCTATCGGTGAGGGATTTTAATGTATAAATAGAGGTCGAGAGGACCTAGGTCGGGTCGATACTGTGGTTGAGCCTTGTTATTGATTATTTTTCATTGGGAGAATATTGTATTAGGGGTGAGAGAAGTGTTGAGAGAGAGATCCTTCTGGTATTGTAAGATCCTCAGCTGGGTGTGAAGATCTAGTCCTGCAGCTGGGTGTGTAGGAAGGGAGAGAGAAAGAGAGATTGAGAGAGAGGATCTGCTGGCCAAGAGCGCATATCAGAACTGTAAGCTTTATCTTAATATATCATAAGCATAGTTCTTTGGACGTATCCCTAGAGAGAGGGTGAACCACGTACCTCTGTTGTTGTGTGTGTGATTGATTCTTTGAGCTCTGTTGTTGTTATATTGTTATCTGTATTATTGTATTAGATCAGATCTATAGCTGTGAAGGATAGATCTAGCTAGTTGAATGGTAGATGCATGTTATGTTGCTATTGTAATAAGAACCACTTGATATTCCCCTAGTTGTAGACATCTCTTTCCTGCAACCCCCTCATAGCTGCTTTGGGTGAGACTGCATCTGCTTCGTAGGTGCTGCCAAAAGGGCCAGTAGCTAGGGCTTGTTGGTGCGCTCTTGGAGATGAACCTTGGGTCTTCCCTTGTGCCAACAAATGGTTCCGTTGTCGAGACATGAATCTTTTTAAGGGAATGTCAAGGTGGTTCCCATCGAATATAGAGATTCATAAGTGGATAGAGGATCAAGAGAAGGACTTCGCTAAAGCCCAGAACAAGAACCCTAAAATAAGAACTAAATATTGGCTACAAAGATACATCTTCACCAATATTCATGAGATCTTCTTTGGAGGAATCCATCAGGGGATACATGAGTGGTTGGCTAGGTTAGTTGACACACATTTTGAAATTAGATCTAGACCTCATGTGGTTTGGACACCAACATTGATCTAGAAGGTCAAGAGAGTCGACAACGTTGTATCAAGAGCAGTAGATCACTGGTTTGATAGTACCATCGGAGGGTATATCACCGTGTTTGTTGTTGACAAAACAAAATCGTATAGAGAAGCCAAGAGATACTTTTTCAAAGGACCCAGAGGAAAAATTTTTCACTTCTTGAAGCTAAGAATCAAGATGCTCTTGCATGAAAACCACATCTTGAAGATACAGTAGATTGATTAGACCTGAAAAGGCTAATGTTCAAGATCTCAAATAGTGACAGTGACACAGAAGCATGACATACGCACAGTGGGAAAGTATTCCAAGGAGTTCACCTTGAGAACTTTTTTAAGCAAAACTACGAAGAAGAAGGTTTCTATAGTGGAGAAGAGGTAGATCTAACCGACGAAGAGAATCTAGAGCCCACCAAAATAGAAGAAGGGGAAGATGAATAACTATGCCAAAGCGAGCCAGAAACCTTAGGAACTACACAAAATATTGAAGTAAGTAACGTTAATCCTCCTGTTGTCCCAACAATACTTAGCAGTCAGAATAGTCAGAACCACCAGAGTCTTCAGAGTATTGTTACTAGTAGCTCAACATCTACTCAGACAAGAACCCTAGTTAGCTTTATGGTAGATGAATTGAGACTCCCTATCTTTAGAGGAGATGGATATGAAGATCCAGATTAGCATTGGTTTCTATGTGATGTTGTATGGAATATTAAAAGTATCACCGATGAATCCATCAAGAGAACCCAGTTCAACACTACGTTAAGGGACCGCACACTGAGTTGGTACATGAAACTTGTCCAAGGAATGGCACAACCTAAGCCCCTGAATGAGATAAAGAATGCATTGATTGTAGAGTTTAAGAAACCTAAGTTAGAGTCACAATGTATTACAAAACTAAAAGAGATTTTAAAAAAGGTAGCAGAACCTGTTCGGGAGTTCGACCAGAGATTCAAGACCCTGGGAGTCCAATTAACTTTCTAGATCCTCTATGAAAAAAAAAAAGAATGGTTCATTGTTGTGTTGATACCACACATAAGAGTCCCTCTGATGTAATAGAAGATTTCATCTCAGGTAGAATATTTGGAGATCTCCATGAAGCTTGAATCATCACCGATGGGAGAATCTAGCTCAGGCATTAGCCAGATCATGAGCCAACTAACTAGTTTGTCTTTACAGGTTGAGGATACGAAGTAAGATAAGGGAAAAGACAAAAGGGAAGTTATCTGGTGTGTAATATGAAGATCTAAAGGCCATGATAAGGAACACTGTCCCTTATTTCATGAGTACTTGGCATCAGGGGCACTGAACACCTTAAAGCAAGTTAACCTACCCTGGTGCGATGTATGCAGAAATAGGCATCACCTAGGTGAGTGATACTACATGCAGAAGTATGTCCAGACACCCACAAACTTGTATTGTACATTCTATAAATCAGTGGGGCATGATGATCTGGATTGTAGAGCTTATGATCTCATGCATGAAAGGTTGAGAGACATATACAATATTCAAGGCGAAGTACAACAAGAGGGAAACACTCCACAATACAACTCTCCAGGGAGAGGAAATTTCACTCCTCGTGGTGGCTACAGAGGATGAGGATGAGGGGGAGGTATGGGCCGAGGCTGAGGACAAATAATTTGTTACAACTACGCACAACCAGGACATTTAGCAAGGGATTGTCAGAATCCCTGCACAACATGTAGTTACTATAACTCCTTCGAGCATGCCATAGAGGAATGCCCTGTGCTACTGGCTAAACTTTAGGAAAGACGAGGACCCCAACAGAACCCACAAGTACAACTAATATATGATAAACCTCGTGGAGTAGACCCTAGAGTCACTGTTATCACTTGAGGAGGTGCTGCTACAGGAGAAGACATAGCAGCCCAAGGAAAGACTGAAAATGACCACGGAGTCAGGAAAGCTACATAAAAGACCCCAATGTTCGATGCTAAGAAAGAAAGACAAACATTCGAGGAGGAAATAAAAGAGTTCAAAGGAGATCAAGGATCTTCATGAAAGAGACAACCAAAAATCAAAGAATATGGCATGCCTCAGGCGTTTGATCCGTCTGCATCGCCAACAAAAGGGAAAGAGGTAAGAAAACTCATGGAATTCTTGTACACTTATGTTAAGTTGATTCAAGATAAAGGCATTGTACAAGAATTACAAGATTTAATCAAGCAGTATGAAATAGGAAAAATAGACCCCTTATTGAATAGATCAGTGCACCAAATTGGAAAAAGGAGAAGGAAAAATAAAGAATTACACTTGAATTCTCAGATAGGAGAGTATGAGATAGTCTATGTGGTCCTTGACTTAGGTTCAGAGGTCAATGTCATAACGAAGAAAACTTGGGCACTGATGGGAAAACCCAAGCTGATATATTTCCCTATCAGACTTCACATGGCTAATCAGCAAGCTGTCAGCCCATTTGGATGATTAGAGCATGTCCTAGTGGACATCGATGGAGTAAGAACCTTTGCATATTTTGAGGTAATTGAAATTGTTGATGATATATTCCCTTACCTTGCATTATTAGGAATTGATTGGGCCTTTGAAAATTCCACTGTTGTTGATATAAAGAAAAGACGCATGACATTTGAGAAAGATGGCCTTAGGTTCATTGTACCTTTAGATCCAGATGAGGGTCCACGATACACATAACCTATTAGAGAAAAGGACCACGCATTTGAACTGGAAAACATCTACAAATTAACAACCAGACAACAAGATTATATCAACCCTACAACTGATGGGAATCTGAGCTAGAGAAGTGACAACACATGTTCATTTGACTCAGAAGTAGTGCTGGAGAAATGGAAGAACCAGATGTACAAAGTATCTACAAGAATATGTGATAGGCTAACTAGAGAAGTTCATTAGATTGGCACAATAGTGAGTAATCTACCCACATTTTATGGGATGAACCCCTTAGAGAACTTCTTATCATAATTTGAGACAAATGTACCAACACAACAGAGGTTGTTGGCAATGGATGAGGCCATGAAAGACACACCAACAAGATGGTGGGGGACACATAAAATCAATATTATAGACTGGACACAATGCCAAACTTTGATGACAACGTGGTTTTCAACACAAGTAGGAAGTTGCGAAGCAAGATACATAGGTCAAAGCTGCCCAAAGGACCATGTACAAAGTTGTGAAGAGGCCTCGAGTGACATTCCTAGAGAACAATGGGTACACAGATTCGTTAATATGCTGGATTCCACCCCGATTAACTAGTACCTTCAAGCAGAGCTGCGCCTTGTCACTTCAGAATGGGAAGGTATGATCCAAAATTTTATAACCACCTTTTTGTTTGACAGTGAATTTCCTTCTATAGATCAAGCACTACAGATGGTGAGACAAAAAGTATTTAAGGAGGCATCTAGCCTCCCTTTGGAGCAAGAATAGGATGAATGGACTGTTGAGCCTCTAAATTGACATCCCCACTACCCTATTATACTCCTCATATATACCTTTTTGGCTTACCTAATCTTGGATAAATGACAAAGAATACTACCATTAGCCATTGATGATGTCATAAGGTAAAGTATAATTAATTCATGAATTTTTGTGGTTTATTGAGCTAGGAGACTAAATGTTTCATGTACTAATGTTTTAATTTTCCATGTGTAACCTTTGACCTCTAGATGAGTCCAACATTTTTGTATTAGCTCAACCATCTGATACTTATGCACCATATTTCCACTGTCCAAATCCAGTACCAAGTGCACCTTCCATTCAGATATGGTATTGAACCATCCACTGTCACGATCCGGTACCAACGGCTAGAGAATGTTCTAGTCCAGTACCAACCACTTGCATACTATTCGGATCCGGTACCATTTACCAAATCTCACCTGTCACGATCCAGTACCAATATAGAAAGCATAATATACCAAGTATAGCTCTAGATCGTACCAAAGATAATTGTTGGATGTTTGTTGAATCATCAAAGCTCTAGAAAGGTTATGTTAAGCTAGTTTGTTTATTGCCTCATCCTCATACACTTTGTCTCATGAGGATGAAGCTTAAAATATGTAACCGAACATATAAATTTTACAATTGACTGATTTGCTAAATATTTCACCTCCTTGTGTTTCACGACTAAGACTTTAAATAGTCATGACAAGGATGGTGGAGGTAGTAGAGAGTTAGCATAACATAGTATGTGAAGCAGTGTTACATATTACAGAAAAGATTTTGAGTTGAAGTTTAATAGAAGGATTCCATGTATTTCCAGGTCTTGATCATTTATGAATGAATGTGAGTTGAGTTGTTAGCATAGTTTAATTCTATGTTTTGAAATTTGAGTAAGAGGAATGTGTGGATTGAAAGAAAGATTATTGTAGACTCCAGTTGCTGACCTGTTGAAGAGACAAGGGCCCACCACCCAACAAAGATCAACATTCTTATAGATTAGTGTTAGTAGTTGATTTCAATAGTATAGATGTTAGACTAGTTGAAGCTTTGACCCTTTCAGAGGATAGCAATATAGTTCAATTTAGGTTTTGATTGTTTAGAGATATTTACTTACTCTGTTTTGCATATGCTCTGTTTCTATTTTTATGAATTTGATTTTGTTTCATGGACATGAATGTTGGAAGCAGTAGTCAGACATAATTGATGGAGAACTAGTGAAGTTTACAACAACACATTGTGGATCATAACATACTCAGTATATTGACTATTGAACTACCCATACTATGTCTTGATGATTGATGAGTGATGATTGATGTGTGATTTCCCTTTTAGAAGCATGATTGCATATTTATCTTCCTAGGTCAGATAGCAGAGTTGATCTATCAAAAAAATCCATCTCATACTTGCATGTGCCTTAATGGAGTAGATAACCTCTCTGTGAAAGACAACCAAAGTGTGTTTTCATTTGCTATTTTTTTTTGTTTCTAGCATGCATAATATAGAATAGTTCTATACTCATGACATTAGAATTACCTTTCTCACCGGTGTCTTGCAGCTTTGTTGATTACGAATCTCAGATTGATAATTAATGAGTGCATTATACTAAACATATAAGTAGCACAACATTTTGGCATCATTGCCAGGGAGTTGCAAACAATAAGAAGTGATTTTTAGCTTAGATTGTTTGCATAGTTTTTGAATGATTTTAAAGGCTGCTTGAGGGAGGAGGATAAAATGTTTAAGATGTGAGTGAAGAGCCACACGACAACTAGAGAGGGGTTCTCCGAAGCCAGGTTTCCTTCTTACCTTCTAGATAGAATTAGGATTTCAATTTAGTTAAGAATCAAATTTCCATTTTATGCATAGATATAGAGATAATAAGGGTAGATTTGTAAGCTCTAAAGNATCCAACTCACACTGGTGCAGGTAAAATTCCACCAGGAGAAAGTTTAATGGGAGCTAGCGAGGCTCCAAAAGAAGAACCTAAAATGAAAGAATCAACATTGGGGCGGGCAGAACGTGAATCTACTAAACATTTAGGAGACACAGAAAATCCAGTTTCTGAACCATCTATTAGTGGAATGGCAGAAGAAGAAGGAAATGAAACCACTGAGACTGAGACCTTTGGGTTTCCAATCTTGGATATTTCCAGAAACATCATCATGAAAAACATCCCACTATCATCATTACCCACTTTTAGAGGTATGTCAACTGAAGATCCAGAATTATTCTTATTTGAATTTTACATATTATGTAGAAGCTATAACTCCTCAGACAATGCCCAAAAACTTAATCTCTTTCCTGCTACAAAGAAGAATTTAGCCTTAAGATGGTTCATGAGCTTAGGACAAAATACAATCCTCTCTTGGGATCAGATGAAAGACACATTTTTATGGAAATACCAAGACTATTGTAAGGGTAATGCTAAAAATGACATTTTTAAAATGCAGCAAACAAAAGATGAAAGCCCTGAAGACTACTTAGAAAGGTTCTTATATAACTACCATAAATCAAAATTATTCACCACAAACTCAGCTGTAGTAAGAACCGTATTTTTGAAGGGTATTAGAGATGACTGCATAGAAGTTTAAATTTGTTAAGTTCAGGAGATGTGCATCAACAACCTTTTGCAGAGATTGTAGATCACTGTAGAAAATACTCAAGAGGACAAGCTAAAATAGGCAAAGCACCAAGAGATTCTTTTAGTAGAAATACAAGACAAATCTCAGGAAATGTCACCAGAATTGAGTTAGGAAACTTATTAGAGAAATTAAAAAAAAACATCTTGAGCACAATCAATAACTAGTTAGATACCCTAAAACTGAAAAAGAAACAAGAAGAAGAGACTATTTTAACAATCTTCTGTCCTAGATGCCGAAAGAAGCATGGTGAGAAAGGATGTCCATTAAATGTCATAGAACTTTGTGGCCTGTGTACATTAGAGAACCCCACATCTGAGTGTCCAACTTTGCTTGAATTACAAGCCATGTATAGGGGAGGAGGAGTCTCACAAGAACAATCATACCATTCTAGAAGACCTTGGAGAGCACAAAACCCCAATGCATTTTATGATCCTAATGCATAGTATCAATAATAACAATGGGGTCCTCCCCCAATGACCTATCCGCAATGGACACCACAACAAGATCAAACTCAACCTTGGAAACAAGGTTGGAGGGGCCCTATGTATGGGAATCCCTCTTACCCAACATATCCATAGTATCCTGCAAACATTTCCCAATTACTACCTAGATTTAACCCACCACAGATGCAAGCTTTACTCCCACCTCCTATACAACAAAAATTTACAACCCCCTTGAACCCTAAATAGCAGCAGCAAGTACCTATAAATGCCAATCAACAGCCACAAAACCAAGTTGCCCACAACCCTCTGAGACCAACAAAAATCCTTGCCCAGCCAATCCCTAACCCCAATAATCGACCCACCCACCCCGTGCAGAATACAAAATTTCAAACCTTTCCCACCTATGATATTCAACTACGATCAAGGAAAGTTGTAAATCAATCAAATCCTGTAGTAATAATTTAGGAAGAAAATGATAATCATTTTGAGGAAGAAAACACTCAAACCACCCCTACAGAAGAAGAGACTTTCCTTCCTATTCCAATCACTTCTCAGTCTGTACGACTACCTCAACAAGTTAATCTTCTACCCTACCTCGAAAGACTATTAGTGAAGAAACCTGACCCACCCTTGCACAAAAATATAGAGGATGAATTACGAAATGTATGTATAAAAATACCTCTGTTGCAAGCCATTAAGGATATCCCCATATATGAAAAATCATAAGGGATATTTGCCTTAAGAAACCAGGAAGGAATAAGAAGGAACCTCCCCTTGTTCAGGTGGTGGGGCAATTATTTGAATTTATTTCTGAAACGCCATACAAATATAATGACCCTGGGAACCCAATAGTCACTGTTGAAATTAATGGTATTTCTTTACCAAACACACTCATTGATTTGGGTTCATCAATTAATGTAATTCCATTTGACACTATGCAAAATCTCCAAATAAACCAGTTAAGACCAACCCAAACCATGATAGAGTTGGCAGATAAATGAGTCATTAGCCCTACAGGAAGTCTAGATGATGTCACAGTCACTCTAGCTTCTTGGCAATATCCAGTAGAATTTCTAGTCATCTATTCTAAATCATCCTCTAAACCAGGACACCCTGTGGTCCTTGGTTGTCTTTGGCTGACCACAGTAGATGTCTTTATCAATTGTCGGTTTGGTGAGATGACTATATCCAATGGTACACATAGCCAAAAGCTTGTCCTCTTCCCTCCTGCCCAACCGACACAGGAGATACCTATTTGGTTAGAAAACCCTTATGGAGAAGAAGATTGCATCAGACCCCTATTAACACTTGAAAAGGTAGAAGGAATGCAAGAAAAATCAGATGAACAAGTCTTAAGTTTATTTTTGGCTGATACAAATTGTATTGAATACTCGAGGTCTTTTGCAGAGTTGTCACACATTTTCGGTTCCAAATTTCAACAAACTTGGCACCCTGATATCACTCAATTATATACTTTATCACCAGCTTCCTCAGAGAAGGAAGAAAGTACTGAACTTGTTGATATTAGCCTAGGAAAACCTTTGTATATCAACTCTAGTTTAGAACCAGAACAAAATACACAAGTAATTGAAATTCTCGAAAGACAATTTGATGCCTTTGCATGGGATTATGCAGACATGAAAGGAATTCACCCTGACACGTGCACACATAATATCTACACTAATGACCAAATCAGACCAGTTAGACAACCTCAACAAAGGATGAATCCAAGTCTTAAAGATATTGTAAAAGAGGAATTGCAAAAAATCCTTCAAGCCAATCTCATATACCCCATTTCAGATAGTCAATGGGTGTCTCCACTTATCATAGTTCCCAAGAAAAATGGTAAGTGGGGAATATGTGTAGACTTCAGGGAGTTGAACAAAGCCACCCATATGGATTATTTTCCCTTACCATTTATTGTTCAGGTGTTGGATACCTTGTCCGGAAAGAAGTATTTTTCATTCCTAAATGGGTTTAGTGGTTATAACCAAATAAAAATAGCACCCGAAGACTAGGAGAAGAACACTTTCACCTACCCATGGGGAACCTATTCTTATAGGGTTCTTCCTTTTGGACTTTGCAATTCCCCAACCACTTTTCAAAGGGTTGTCCTAGCCATTTTCTCTGACTTGACCAATGATTGCGTGGAAGTCTACATGGATGACTTTATAGTCCTTGGAAAAGACTTCCAGGAAGCTTTGACTAGTCTAGAAAAAGTCTTTATTAGGTGTAAGAAAACTAATCTTTCCCTAAGTAATGAAAAGTCAAAGATGATGCTCACTGAAGGTATTGTTTTGGGACATCACATCTCTGGTTCTGGAATGAGAGTTGATCCGACAAAGATTCATATTATCACACAAATCATAATACCTTCCTCACAAAAGGAAGTTCACAACTTTTTAGGGCATGCTGGATACTATAGAAAATTCATTCTGAATTTTACAAGCCTAGCTACCCCATAAATTTTATCCTAGAGAAAAACATAAAGTAATTCAGCTAAGTGAAAACTACACATGGAACGATGATTGTCTCTACAAAAAAGGACTAGATTTGGTAATCAGAAGATGTGTAAGGGAAGATGAAATTCATGATATTTTGCAAGCCTGCCATGATGGTCCCTGTGGAGGACACTTCATAGACAAGAGGACCGCTTATAAATTTTTGCAATCTGGTTATTATTGGCCTCATATTTTCAAAGATGCTAAAACCTGTGTATCCAATTGTGATGAATGCCAACGAATGGGTAAGCCTACTGCATGAGACCAAATTCCACTTCAATCCCAAGTAGTCATTGAGCCTTTTGAGAAATGGGCATTAGATTTTGTAGGGCCCATTAACCCTACATCTAAAAAGAAAAAGTACATACTTTTATGTACTGAATATGTGACTAAGTGGGTTGAAGAAAAATATTTACCAACTGCAAGTGAACAATCAATGGTAGATTTCCTTTTTAATGACATCTTTACTAGATTTGGTGTACCTCGAGAAATTGTGACTGATCAGGGAGCTCAATTGACCTCTAATCTAGTTAAAGCTATTATAGAACAATACCAAATTAAACATAGGAAATCTACACCCTACCATCCACAGGAAAATGGACAAGTAGAATCTACCAACAAAGTTATTGAGTCCATTCTTATGAAAACAATACAGTTACACCACAAGGACTGGGCTGACAGATTACTAGAAGCCTTATGGGCTTATAGAATCACCTGAAGGAATACAACAGGACATACACCTTATGAGTTGGTGTATGGGAAGCAGGTACTTCTCCCCATAGAATTCCAGATCAAAACCTTTAGGACTTCAGTACAAGTTGGCATGAACTTGGATGAAGCCTAGCAACAAAGACTCTTGCATCTTAATGAGTTGGATGAAATTAGGCAGGAAGCACTTAAAAAAACCATCCTCATTCAAGAGCAAAGAACAAAATGGTATGGCAAGTATCTCAAAAAGAAAAATTTCAATAAGGAGATTGGGCCCTGTTGTATGATAGAAGATTCAAGAACTTCAAAGGTAAGTTAACTACTCATTGGATGGGACCTTACGAAATTGACACTGTCTATGAAAATGGTTCAATCAGGATAAAGACAATTGACGAGCAACAAACACCACTACTTGTGAATGGTCACTGGTTGAGAATTTATAACAAACCCCTATCAAAAGAGGAATTTTTTACTCGTATACTACAAAATTTAGATATGCAGGTGATCAGTAAGGAAGAAGACATTCCTATTGATCCACATTGATTGATTGATTTACTTTTTAAAAAACATTTGTACATAGGTGTGGATTGTGTTTTGTTAATAAGCTGAAGGTAACTTACCTCCTTTTGTTTTACTTTCACATTTTATCTTTGTAAGTAGATTTCTATAATTTATTTGATCCTTCAAAGAACTTGCTAAACATTAGTTTGTAGGCATCAACAATACTTTGTTCTGCTTTGGTACCAGAAATCCTGTTCTGGTCTAGTACCAGTAGTCCTATGTTGTTTCGGTACTAGAAGTCTATCCTTATACGGTACTATCAGGACACATCACCTAATTGACAAGGAATTCTACGCATATTTCAAAATCTTATGTCAATTAATATGAAGTATGAAGCCATGCAACAACAACTTAATATGGAACCAAGAAGTCGAATGCAACATCAAATGGCAGCCCTTATGAAGCAATAATTTCTTTTGGCTCTGTTGCTGACTAAAGGGAAGCATCTTTAATTTCTTTTGGTTATGTTGCTAGCTAAAAGGAATAATTTATTTTGGTTCTGTTGCTAGCTAAAAGGAATAATTTTTAATTTCTATTGGTTTTGTTGCTAGCTAAAAGGAATTATTTTAATTTCTTTTGGTTGACAAAGAAGACATAATCTTTACCTATGATTGTTAAATGAACCATGCTTAATATGCTTCAAAGTCTAGAGTTTTCCTTTATCCAGTATTTCAACATGATTAAAGGGATAAAACTATATTATCCTACAAGTAACTATCTCACCCTAACTAGACCTCAATAGTATTCATTGGATTATCTTTTCTAAAGAGTAACATATGAGTATATGAACACTCTTTGTCATGGGCACACTAGGAATTTTTTTATGGAAGAGGATGTATTAGTACCCTAAGGTAACTTTAGGTCATTCTCTTATGGACAAACTCAGACAAAATTATACATCTGGATCTAATGTGTAATACATAAGTTTATTTTTCCTTTAGACAAATCTTTAAAGACATCCAAATAAGAGAATATACCTTCCAACCCAATACCATCCCAACCTGTAAAAAGGTTTTCAGACAAGCCTCCCCTTTCACCATGCAAAAACACTCTTTAATAAAAATCGAAATAGGTGAATATGGATAAGAAGCCTCTGATGGAAAAATGGTTTAAGAGAATAACCCACTGAGATACTGAATAGGTCTGCTGGCAGCGAGTACCAGTCTGTGGTATGACTAGGCAAACCCATCAAGGTACTGAACATGCCTGTTGGCAAAGGGGCATTCTGCCTGGGGAAGGGATGTTTCTCACTAATTATCACAACTACCCCACCGGAGTACTGAACAGGCTTGCTGGCAGTGGGTTCTGGTTGAGAAATGTCTCATCTATACTTGTTTGGTTGAAAAATTCACTTTTTTCATCTAAAATATGAACACTACAAGAAAATCTCATTGTTAACATTTATGAGATACAACTCCAGATTAATAAACAAAGATAATCATTACAAGAAAATGTCCATTTGAGAATTACCCTAATTCAACCTTACCGATCTGACATCTAAAGCCTACATTACCTAAGAAGGAAACTTCTTAAGAGTGGATCCCTAACTAGGGAGTCTCATATAATTATATTGTGAAATTTATCCATAACATCTAATGATAGTAAATATCTGAAGCAAGTTAGGTTGGATTTGTTCTTCCGGCAAAAATATAAACACCTCCCTGTCTTCACTGCTGAATGCTACCCTTGTCAATAAGTCCTCAAAACAAAGGCAATTTCAAAATTTTTAGGCATGTGATCATATGCTAGGTGATAAATGTACTTTTGGAATTTGATTTGGTTTCTTTTCTCTTATCATTTTTCTTCCATTATGATACAAGATGTTATATCTTCTTGCATAAGGATATGCAACATCCTCGGAATGGGGGAGGGTCAAAGAGATATTTCCAGAACTCTTTTTCAGACTCACACCTCATCCTCAGAAACCAGCAGGTTCACCCTACAATACTACAGAACCAGACACAAAAGAAGACAAGCACAGAATAAAGAAGTCTCATGGAGTACAGAAATTTTGGTACCAAGCTTCCAGAAAACTCCAGCCTAAAAAGATGAACTCTGACAATATGCAAGCTTCAAATACAAAGGCAGTCACATATGCTATGGGTATTGATTATACAATGGTAAAAACAAAGGTAACATGGTATTATTTATTTTTCTTTGCTTATAAAACTACAAGAGGTATGAAAACGTATACTAGATCTTATGACCTTAATATTAAAACCATGCACCTAACTATCACTTCCCTCATACCCATATTCCTAAACTTAATCAATCCCCTCATCACATAAGCACTTGAAAATGATTGAAGGTAAAATCACGTCAAAAGAGTGAATATGGAGCATGTCTAGTAATGATGAGCCACAAATGTGCTTCGTCCTTAAGAAATCATGAATGTATCTCATTTCATGAGCCACGATTCAACATCAAATTCACTGCTCAGAAGTCCAATCACCTATCCCAAACAACAATGATGCTTCGACACCCAGTGTTTCATCCCCATCATTGCACTAATGGGCAGAAATGAATTGGCTTATCTGGGTGGCGAAGCCATCTAGATGAGCCTCATCTTGTCTTAATTTTCCTTCGCAACATCTTTACTTAAAATCATCGTTCGAATTAGTGACACCATCACCATATCTTTTTCCGTTACCAACCTTTCTCTAGTTCTGATCTTACTTCTCCCTACGATCTCCGGTACCAAACCCTTACCCTCATAAGCTGACTAAATCCTTGCGCTACAACCTGCTTTTGTTTCTCACAATTTATAAATATGGTTGTAAGTATACATGAACCAGTCTTCCAGATTTATAGAGAGATCGAGGAGTTCTAGCTGTGCAAAGAGAAGTATGCTAGAGCAGGATGGATGCCATTTTTGGAGAAATTCACAGGCTGTCATGAGAAGGTATCTCATGCATTTATTTAGGATTACGATGGAGAGATTGCGCACATAGGAAATTTGCAGCTAACAATCAATGAAGCAACCTTAAGGGAAGCCACAAGATTACCTAACAGAGGAGCCAAGTATTTCAAAGGAGTAGGAATCAACAAGTAAATGTGCCAATGATTTTTGAAAGAAGACCATCAACACTCTGATTGGAAAAAGGGGATTCCTAGGAACTATATAAAGGAAGAATATCATCCAATGCTTGATAATCTTCAACGATTCCTCACTTGTGAGGGCATCTATGCTGTAACCTTCATATATCATCTTAGGCTTCTATTACACTTTGAAGGAGGCCTTGAAATTTATTTCCCATATTTTTTATGGATGAGTCTGAACAAGATGGTAAGAGGTGTCAAATCCCTATCCAAAACTGAGAAGACTAGCAACTACCATCAAGGTCTTATTAAGATGTTAGTTACACATGAAATCAGGAAGCAAATGATTAGATGGAAAATCCTCATCACTCAAAACCTTCCCACAGAAAACAAACCTGTAGAGGAAGCCCAACTTGCTCCAGAGAAAGATAAGGAACCTCAAAAGAAAAAGGGAAAGAAAGATAAGGTAACTCCATCATCATCCAAAATAGTGAGCCAAAACGATAAAGCTAGTAAACAAGCAGGGCCCTCTTCCACAGTCAATAAGATTTTTAAAAGTCAATAATCAAAAGGTAAAACCAAATTAGTAGAGGAGACTTCAACAGTAGCACTTAAGGAGAAGGGTCATGAGAAAAAAATTGTGAGGAAAGAGAAGAATAGCTCAGAAAATAAAAGTGAACAGTCTATAGAACAATCCCCTGTAACCATTCCACAAACATAAAAGAAGAAAAGGAAGCCTGTGAGCACCCCTGATCTAGTACCCCCTTGTAAAAGAACCAGAAGGAGCATGGCAAAGAAAATAAAAATAGTTGTCAGTCCTCATACACATGAATATCCAATAGATCTTACCTCCCCTTCTGAAGACCTATCAGTCCAGGATGACATCCCTAGCTTGACTGAGGAACAAATCACTGTTACTTTATGTAGGATGAGGGAGGAAGTGGAGGAAAGAGAATACATCCATCCAGAAACAATGGAGTCAATAAGGACCTTAACAAAAGCACAGATGAAGAAAAAGATTGGGGAGATGCAAAAACAAAACTAGGAACTCAAACAAGAAGTGAAGGAATACCAACTATTGGACGGGTATATCAAAAAGGAAAATGAGCAACTGAAGGCAACCAACCAACAACTTAAAAATGACCATGAAGAGACTTCTAATAAGCTCAAGAAGGTAATAAGACTCTTACAATACATTAGGGTCATAAAAATGGAGCTAAAAGTAGAAGCCTCAACCATCAACATCATTGATCCACAAAAGTAAAGAATGGAGTCTCAAATTTTGAAAATTTTTGGGTTTGTTTCAGTTGCATGAGGACATGAAATGGTTTTGGCATGGGGGAATGTTGAGCCTCTAAATTGACATCCCCACTACCCTATTATACTCCTCATCTATACCTTTTTGGCTTACCTAAGCTTGGATAAATGACAAAGAACACTACCATTAGCCATTGATGAGGTCATAAGGTAAAGTATAATTAATTCATGCATTTTCGTGGTTTATTGAGCTAGGAGACTAAATGTTTCATGTACTAATGTTTTAATTTTCCATGTGTAACCTTTGACCTCTAGATGAGTCCAGCATTTCTGTATCAGCTCAGCCATCCGGTAGTTATGCACCATATTGCCACTGTCTGAATCCGGTACCAATCGCACCTTCCATTCAGATCCGGTACCGAACCATACATTGTCGCAATTCGGTACCAACGTCCGCAGACTATTCTAGTCTGTTACCAACCACTTGCATACTATTCGGATCTGGTACCATTTACTGAATCTCACCTGTCACGATTTAGTACGAATATAGGAAGCAAAATATACCAAGTATAGCTCCATATCGTACCAAAGATAATTGTTGGATGTTTGTTGAATCATCAAAGCTCTAGCAAGGTTATGTTAAGCTAGTTTGTTTATTGCTTCATCCTCATACACTTCATGTCATGAGGATGAAGCTTAAAATATGTAACCAAATATATAATTTTGACAATTGACTGATTTGCTAAAGATTTCACCTTCTTGTGTTTCACGACTAAGACTTTAAATAGTCATGACAAGGATGGTGGAGGTAGTATAGAGTTAGCATAACACAGTATGTGAAGCAGTGTTACATATTACAAAATAGATTTTGAGTTGAATTTTAATAGAAGGATGTCATTTATTTCCAGGTCTTGATCATTTATGAATGAATGTGAGTTGAGTTGTTAGCATAGTTTAATTCTATGTTTTGAAATTTGAGTAAGAGG
>ML784734.1:140501-152737 GCA_009831015.1 Picea engelmannii
AGATTTTGAGTTGAATTTTAATAGAAGGATGTCATTTATTTCCAGGTCTTGATCATTTATGAATGAATGTGAGTTGAGTTGTTAGCATAGTTTAATTCTATGTTTTGAAATTTGAGTAAGAGGAATGCATGGATTGAAAGAAATCTTACTATAGACTCCAGTCACTGACCTGTTGAAGCGGCAAGGGCCCACTAGCCAAAAAATGTCAACACCCTTATAGATTAGTGTTAGTAGTTGATTTCAATAGTATAGATGTTAGAGTAGCTGAAGCTTTGACCCTTTCAAAGGATAACAATATAGTTCAGTTTAGGTTTTGATTGTTTAGAGATCTTTACTTACTCTATTTTGCATATGCTCTATTTCTGTTTTTATGAATTTGATTTTATTTCATGGACATGAATGTTGGAAGCAGTAGTCAGACATAATTGATGGAGAACTAGTGAAGTTTACAACAACACATTGTGAACCACAACATACTCAGTATATTGACTATTGAACTACCCATACTATGTCTCGATGATTGATGTGTGATTTCCCTTTCAGAAGCATGATTGCATAGTTAGCTTCCTGGGTCAGATAGCAGAGTTGATCTGTCAAAGAACTCTATCTCATACTTGCATGTGCCTTAATGGAGTAGATAGCCTCTCTGTGAAAGACAACCAAAGTGTGTTTTCATTTGCTAGTTTGTTTTGTTTCCAACATGCATAATCTAGAATAGTTATATACTCATGACATTAGAATTACCTTTCTTACTGGTATCTTGCAACTCTATTGATTACGAATCTTGTATTGATAATTAATGATTGCATTATACTAAATATATAAGTAGCACAACATGGACTACGCCCCTCCAGAAATTGCAGACCTGCTACAACATTAATGCCGACGAAGATGATGATCCAAGGAAGGTGAATATCACAGAAACAGAAGGTCAAAGAGATGTGGAAGGACTAGGAGTTGAACTACCATTCATTGGAAAATCGATAAAGATAAAGAAAGTCAATATCGGGATAGAGAAGACACCAAATCTTGCTAATGTCGGAGATTACTTGGACGCTGCTACCACTGAAAAAATCATAGAATTATTGCACGAGTATCAGGACTTGTTCCCAACAAATTTCACTGATATGAAGGGAATCAAAGGACCTATGGGATAAATGAGAATACCTTTGAAACTAGATGCAAATATAGTTAAGCAAAGACCCTACAAATTGAACCCAAAATATAAGGAAAAAGTGAAGATTGAGCTCGATAGAATGCTGGAAGCAGGGATTATTGAATTCGTCGAAGAGTCAGAGTGGATTATCCCCATGGTAGTGAAAGATAATAAGACATGTGAGATCAGGATTTTCATAGATCTCAGGAAGTTGAATGATGCTTGTTTACATGATCCTTTCCCTACACCTTTCACAGACGAAGTGATGGATAATGTGGTAGGCCAAGAAGTATATTATTTTACAGATGGGTTTTCAGGATACGATCAGATCCACATCGCCAAGAAGGACCGTCATAAGACTATATTTTCCACAGAGTTGGGATCCTACCAATATACAATAATTCCATTTGGACTGAAGAATGCCCCAACCATCTTTTCCAGGGTTGTGGTTGATGCGTTCAAAGATTTTTTTCATAAGTTTTTAGAAGCATGTTATTGGATAAATCCGTAAGTGCAGACACAAACCGATCTCCCTAGATCCACCTGGATCTAGAACAAAACAAGACAGAATAATACTCTTTCCCTAGATTTCAACTGTTGAATGAACTAGGAGGCAAGAATCATGAACATACCTTATGATCACTTCCTTGGGTCTTTGTTGTTCCAATCTTCGCTCCAATGATCTTATGTCGTCAATACCACAACAATACAAACCAATAGAAGTGAAGACAACTCAATATATTCAACAATTAATCTATGTATATGATCAAGGAATTATACAATAAAGTGACATTAGCTTTATGGGAAAGGGACATATTACTATATTATATTGATTGAAAGTAAAGATTACAACCTAAGCCTTGATGTTGCAAACCTCCTTTCGATGGCCCTTAGCTCTGACAAACACACTTTCTCACTTGTATGAAGAAGATCAACCACTCTTGATAACTTTGCTTGAGTTCCTTAGCTGTTGTAGCATCAGTCCTTCACACAATCTTACACCAATTCTCCAATAAATATCTTGCTAGCTTGCTTCTAACCTTTTCAATGAGAATCCCCTCAATATATAAGAGAGAATAGATTAGTTACTTGGATAGGAATGATCCCAAAATATCAGGAAATCCAGTACTTAGATAACCATTGGAATGCCATCTCATCTTTCTAGAAGATTCCCTTCTAGAAGGTTCGAGAATTCATCTTCTTCCCTTGTTTAGAAATAGTTCACACCCTAACAGTGAGGCATAGTGTGAACTTCTCGCACCCTGGCTTAAGGCAGCCTGCGAGAATCATGCATTCTCGCAGGCAAATATATTGACAGCCTGCAAACCTTCCTCAAAACTGTGATTTCTGGAAAGAGATAAAGGTAACTTTTATCAGGATAAAGTTCTAATGAAGAGCCTGAGTATCCCATCATCATTAAATCATCACGACGACCAAAATTATGGATAACAGAATGCCCCCCAAAGTATGAGATTGGAACCAGTGACAGTTGATAGACTTTGTAATCTGCATGTGTGTGTTAAGAACCAAGAGCACATCTAATCGGAAACCTGCAAACATCCAAGCATCTGCAGAATATCATATATACTAATTCTGAGGTAGGCATACCTCAGAATTGGTATATAAACAAAGGTCATGGCCACGAAAAATACACAGTGGATCTATGTGTCACAAATTATACATACTCCATCACAACTTGGATCACAAAGAGAAATCCAGGGTCTTCAATCTCATCGCCCAAAGTACGAATCTAACCATGTGATTACATGTGTTGAAGTTGAACATGGCAGAAACCACTTGATTACTGGTCATTGATGTAACCGTTAACAAGTGAGAGGGAAATCACCATTGATGTCAATGACTCCCAAGGTACCATAGTACAATCCATCGACTGCGAATAAATGATTTGATGTCGAACATCTGACGGAATCTTTTGATTAGGGGTCAATGAGGTAAACCCACTATCGAAAGCAAGGAAACTTGCCATTGAGGCATGCAAGCTCCAAGGTACTAAACAATTTCTAAGTCTTGATTCCAGATAATGAGATGAAGTTGACGGAACAAAACTCGTCACAGGAGGGCCTTGATGTATCCCCCATCAATGACACGAAATGAGTAACAGAGTTTGAAGGTGAAACAGAGTAGTTTGCAAATTGGACTGGACACAGGGAAGGTCAACACGGAGAGAATGGACAACTTCAGATGGCCAACTCAATATAGGTTTCAAATGGACTTCTCTTGAACATATGAACGACATGACCAATGATTTGGCAGCATTGACTCAAAGACGACACATGGAATGACCTTGTAATCAATCGAAAGAGAAACAAATGGATTTCCAAAACCGGCTTCAAATGATGAATAGGGGGTGTCATGTTCAAGAGCGACACTTACTGCCAATCAATACAAAGATGAAATATATCCCTTTCCCAAATTTTCCCTCACCATTTCTGGCAAGTACCTCTTTATTTTTACGCAAGCTTGAAGAGGATCACATATGCTTGTTTATATAAGCTCATCCTTCGGACGATTCCCTCGGAGTATGTTTAAAAAACCCTAAGAAGGAGTGGTTTGGTCCCATCACGGGTCTGTCAATGTTTGTTTAACGAGTCCAGAGATAGTAAACTCGAAGGTTTTTCAAGATTATAGAGTTTTGAAAAACACTTAAAAGAGAACTCTCTCAGTTCCTTTTTCATAAAATAGTTTGGATGAGACCGAAAAAGAGAGAAATTATCGCTCACTAGATGCATACTTCAAATACTTTATCGAGCATGAAAATAGCAAGGTCCCTCGGCGATCTTTTCATATTTAGAGAGTCTGAAAAGAGATTAAAGAGAACTCTAAGGGGGTTCCTTTTTCGTATAACCTCGATGAGCCTGAAAAAGCGATAAAACTATGCTCGATCACGTTCTTATGTTTTTCACGAGCGCAAGAATGGACAAAAAGACGCTTGAGGTTTTATGTAAAAACCATAAAAAACAATCAAAATCATCCCATAGTGGAGAAAAATATGTCCATATCCGTGTTTATAATCATCAATATTCCACACCTGCAAGTCAATACACTCAGTTTTATATTAGTAATTAGGTTTAAACAATAAATAAACATAAAAACCCAAAACTGACATAGTAAAAAGTAAATTAAATGAGTAAATAACCAATTTTACCATATCATTTCACATTTTCACTATTGAGTTCCAAAAAACCCCCATTTTACTCTCTGACTTCGGCGTTGATTTTCGGGAGCTACAAGAGATCATTTTATGAGTCATCTGTAGCATTACAGTAAGCTCTTCTTTCTTGATCTTTTTATGGTTTAAATTTCTGATTTCATTGGTTAATTTTTTGCATTTTCAAGTGATTTTTGAACCCTACATGCACGTAGGAATTCTCACAGGCTGCCCATACGGGGCCTGTGAGAATGATACTTTCTCGCAGGCAAGATTTGATCCACCTACGAGGGGTTTGCACTGTGTATAATAAGGCACTTGCGAGCAGCGCATAACTCAATTTTTTTTTTAATGTTTATCCAATAAAAAAGATTTATATCATGCATAAAATCATTAATCCCCTTGGTATGTTTCTTATGCAGATAAATAGCCACAAACATGATGCTTGAGTGGCAGGATCAAGAACATGAGGAGGATAATGCAAATGCCGAGAATCATCCTCCCACCATAGCTGCATTAAGATTGTGGTCTCTTAAAATACTTTTGTATCCCGGGCATGAGAGACCAAGTCATATTACTGGAGTATCTAGTCCGTATGTGGGATCCAGACCAGCAAGTTTTCAATGTAGGAGCTCACACATTATCCATTGACATAGAGGACATATACTTCTTGATCGGATTATCCAGGCATGGGTCTTATGTCAGTCTGACCGGAAGCAGAGGTGGCAGGTTAAAAATGAGTGAATATTGCAATCAATATTGTGTACCTGAGGCTGGAAGAAAGAAAGGGAAAGTGGCGATTTGGGGAGTAACAGACTTGACTCTCCGCACTTTTCTCTTCACGATTTCTCGGATGGATGGAAGTTCTGCTCCCCATATGGAATTACAGAGCTACTTCCAGTATGCCATCGAGTGTACTGAGCCCTGAGTATTTAACTAGGCTGATGCAGTATTGCGCAGTATCAAAAGACAACTGACTAAGTACAGGCGGGGAGAACTGAAACAATTTGGATATGGATCTTTGTTAGTTTCTTTCTTCTGTGAAAGATTCCCCGTATTCAGACTACAGGTTGAGTGGGAATTTCTGGGTCCTAGGTATCCGAGGATGTTACGATGGTGTCGGCTCATGGCCAGGCACGTGGCAGGACCAATCGTCAAATATGACGATATTTTCTTTGACTGGTTGCAAAACCATATGTTGATGGTCGATGACTACACCTATGCCAGGTTGGATTTTCGAGGAGATCCAGATCTAGAACTACCTGAGGACGCTCAGTGGGGAGACCTCGGTAAGAAGTACACAAATTTTTAAAATGTTTTTGAATTTTTGATATCATATTTAAATGTTTTTGTTTTATATATTTATTCGAAGACTAACACCAAATGTTTGTTGATAACATAGATGTTGGACCATATAAACCTCCTGGAACTTCTCCTATCTAGCGACAAGGAGAAGCAGCAGCAGTAGTACCATAGTATGCTGAAGATTACCAGGTGGTGGAACAGAATTTAGAGGGTCTTACAACAGACATTCCAGATATGACTCTGGAAGAGGTTCCATGACGCGATCAATGTCACACTGTAGGGGTATCAGCAACTATGGGTCGACTGTTCCGCAGGGTTTCTAGGGCAGTTGTGTGTTATCATGAACGTCATCCATGATGTCACTATGTAGAAGCTATAAGCTTCAATTTTTGATATTTTGGTCTTCGGACAAACTTTTTTGTAAAAACAAACTCTTTTGATCATTATATATACAGATGGTTTCTACCGGTTTACTTTACATTGTGTGAATTGTAATGTGTTTGATTTATAAATGGTTCAAATGTCTGTCCAATACATAATTAGCTAATGCATCTGTTAATGTATTAAGACATCTAGGAATATGTTGATATTTAATGTGATCAAAATACCATTCCAAGAGGCGAATCCACAAATATACCCTTAACAGAGTAGGACTTCGAATAGAGTAGATATTACTTAGCTGCAGTACTACAAGCTACGAGTCAAGTCGCACAACCAAATGACGAATTCCAAGTGAGATAGCATCGACCAATAATTCAATAACGATGCTATACTCTGCGATGTTGTTGGTTTCTCGACCAAGACATACACCTCATAAAGATATAAGTTCATTTTTTGGGGCATAGATTGCCCAAGCAGCGGAAGCTAGGTTCCGAGTACTATGGCTAGCACCATTAGCGAAGCCAATATAGGGTAGTGAAGTTCCCGACATCTGGCAATCAAACGCAATGTCACATAAGGGCAAAGACCAAATAACGTCAAAAGAAAACTAAAGTAACACACACAAAGTATGATACATAAAAATACAAGTACTTTTGCACAAATAACTTATGCATAGTACTTCTTCAAGTACAACCCATTCCTGGGTTCACTCAAAGGTATACCATCGTAATCAACCAGCTCATACGCTCCTTTTTCCAAAACTCTGCGAACAATGTAAGGACCACGCCACATTGGTTCAAATTTCCCAGCTCCTAAGACATCTTTATCTTGTTCATATAGAAGAAAAAGATCACCTTCAGAGAAAATGTGAGGCTTGACATGCTTTTCATACTGTGCCTTGATGTGTTTCTTTTGGGATTCTATTACTAGAGTGGCGTCACATCGAGTCTCGTCTAATCGCATCAGATACAATAGATGTTCTTCTTCTGCAGAAGTATTGGGTAAGAGTTTGACAGCTAGCTTCAGAGAAGGTATCTCACATTCTATCAGAAGAATGGCTTCCATACCATAGACTAATCGAAAGGGCATAAACCCCATAGTGGATTTAACAGATGTCTGATATGCCCACAATGCCAAAAACAACATCGTGTGCCAGCTGGTTTTATGAATTCCTATCATCCATCAAAGCATAGTTATAAGGAATTTATTGATTGCTTCGACCTGGCCATTAGCTTGCAGATAATAAGGTGTTGAGTTGTCATGATGAAGACCCAACTTTTCCGTAAGTTTAGACATCATAAAATTCCTAAAATGACTACCGTGATCAGTAACGATAGCTTGAGGAACACCAAAATGAGCTATGACATGGTTAAAAAGAAACAATGCTACAGTCTTTCCAGTATTATCGAATGTTGGCATCGCCTCGACCCATTTTGTAAAGTAATCAACTGCTACAATGATGTAACCGTGCCCCCCGGCCGAGTGAGGGTGACATGTCATAAAATCAATGCCCCATTTCGCAAAAGGACCAACTGAGACCATAGGATGAAGGGGAGTAGGATGCGACCAAATTTTTTGATTGTAGGTCTGGCAGGCATGACACTTTTGAACAATAGTAATGTAGTCATTGAACAAGGAAGGCAAAAAATATCCTGCGCGTAAGATTTTCTGGGCAGTAGCATACCGAAACATATGACCACCACATGCTCCAGAATGGCAGTCATTCAGAGCTTTCTCAGCTTTGTCAAAAGTCAAACAACATCGAAAAACAGAGTCAATTCCTCAATGGTAAAGAGTATCTCCAAGGATAATGTAATGACTGGCTTGATAACGAACACGACGTCGTTCAATACTAGACAAAGTAGGCCGAAAAGTAGGGGTTTGGAGATATATAATGATATCTCCATACCAAATATCATCAGTTCTTATAAGGAAAAGCAATTCATCAAGTAATGAATCTACTGCTACATTTTCCATGGCAGAGTGAGGAAAATCGCATATTAACTCAGTAAAAACTAAGGATTTCTTAGACGTGGCTCGATCAAATTCCAAGTCAAACTCCTGGAGGATGACAATCCATTTGGAGTACTTGCCCCCTAGCAATTGATGTGTCAAAATATGTTGCATAGGGTTGCAATGTGAAATCACTGTAGTTTTCCTTGAGAGAATATAATGTCGAAAGTGTTAAACGGCTTGAACGACAACCAAAGCCAGTTTTTCAACATGCTGATACTTGATTTCAGTGGATGTGAGACTTTGAATCAAGTAATAAATAACATGTTCATCGTGTGCATCATCCTCTTGAACGAGAACCATGCCAATAGTATACTCGGACGCAACCAGATAAAGAAAGTAATCACGACTATAATCAAGAGGGAAAAGAAGTGGAGATTTCATGAGGGACAACTTCAAAGCCTCAAAAGCATTGTTGGCAATAGTATCCGAGACAAACTCTGAACCTTTCTTTAGTAGACGTGTAAAACCATGAGTAATCTCGGTGTAATTAGGGATGAAACGATGAAGAAAGTTTTCTTTCCCCTGCAAAATTTGTAACTGGCGCAATGAAGAAGGAGGAGGGAGATTAAGAATGGCCTCAACCTTAAGAGGATCTATCCGAATCCCTTGACGTGAAACAATGAAACCTAGGAGACGACCAGACTCTATGCAAAAGATGCATTTGTGAGGATTTAAACGAATGCGATAGAACTGACAACGAACTAAAATTGCTCGAAGAAGAGTGGGGTGATCGACACGGCATAAAGAATGAGCTGGTAAATCATCCAAATAAGGTTGAACGATATGCTTTATATCGTGAAACGCATAAGACATAGCACATTGAAACGTTGCACCCGCGTTCTTAAGACCGAAGGGAAGTTTCCTATAGGCGAAAGTACCCCAAGGAAAAATAAAAGCAGTTTTATGTTGGTCCTCAGGAGTGATGTTAATTTGATTATAGTCGGAGAAACCATCCATGAGAGAAAATATTTCACTATCGGCACAGTCATCGACGATCTGATCGACGAAAGGGGTTGGAAAGTTGTCTTTTGGACAGGCTTTGTTAATATCCCAATAATCAACACAAAAAAATATACTACCACCTTTCTTATCAATCGATACAGGGTTGGAAACCCATTCTGTCAGAGCCACGGGATAAATAAAACCGGCTTTGAGAAGTTTTTCAACTTCGAGTTTGATAGCTGCCACTTTACATGGATGGACTGGATGAAGGTGCTGTCGGACTGGTTTAGCTTCGGGGTATGTATTTATCTCATGCAAAACAATTGCAGGGTCGATACCTGGCATCTCTTCGTAGCTCCAGGCAAAGATGTCACAAAATTCTTTAAACAGAGATGTATAGGTGACAATTTCATCTGGAGAACACGAAGATCCAATGTGAACATTTTCAACTATCCCAGGTTTAACTGATATATCAATGGGTATCATGGGAGAAATATTACTGAGGTTCCCTTCGGCAAACACATCATGTGAAGATCCGGGAACGGTCGATATGACAACAACGGTCGACGAAGTCGAAATCCGTTGGTAGTTCTCGAGAGTGTGTTGTTCCAGAAACAGTATGGAACGATGATTCCCATCATCCCAAGGGGTGTCCTCCATGACGAACATGATCATCTCATCAGTGGGAAAGATGACATGGAAAGGATTGGGTTACAACTCATCCAGAGAGGGTGTAGAAAGGGTTGTCAATTGAATGGCTTGATAAGCAGACTCAACCGGACTTAACGGCATGACGTCGCCGAAACGAGTATGATCTCCTGGGTCAGGGACTATCCAAGGGTCAGAAGACACCAGAAGCTCATGAGGTACAGTGGAGATCATATTAATAGAAGAAACTGACGGGCATAGAATATCGGGTGGGGGTGGTATGGGGAAAGTACACATTAGCGAAGAGTCTTTTAAGAGGCCTACACCGACATTCTCGTAACCCGATGGGGTTTTAGCTATAAATGGCATGTTTCCAGTATGAGTATCAGAATTAAAGAAGGCGAGTTGATCAACTATAACAAACTTTCCCTGATGAGTAAATCGTATGACACAGAAAAGTGTTGACACAACAGCGCGCATAGAATCGATCCAGCTACGACCAAGTAGAAGATTATAATCCAGAGGAGCATCAAAAACTTCCACTTCAACTTGGACTGTCTTACTTTCTAGAGTAATAGGAAACAATGGAAGAACACCGTAAGGCTTAAAACCAGAGCCATTGAAGGCTTTCAAAGTATTTTGTGATTCATTTAAAGGAGGAGAGCCAATGGATTTCCAACAAGCAAAAGAAATTACACACGTAGAGGCACCCTCATCGATAAAAGTCCAACAAATATTCTTGTCGGTGACAACAACTTGTATCTGAAAGGAAAGCTGAGGGGGAAACCTTGGAATATGATCTTCCAAGTCAAAGACTATTAAATTCGTATCTATAGGATCAATTCCACCTATAGCTTTCAACAGAGCCCTTCGTTGTGCGGGACAAGACTAAAGGACTTCAAGGGCAGACATCGTTGAAGGTGCTTGGGCCAGATCTTCAACAATGCTATAGTTCTGGGCCGCACGAGCATGAGGATTGAAGGCCGATTTCTTAATGACACCTTTCGGGGGTGGTCACAGAACTGTATCAAGGCTCGGTCGTTCGAGATGAAGAGGACCGTTCGTAGGTGGAGTCAGTGGAGAGGGTTGTACCAAATCAGGAGGTAAATCTTCAGCCTTCTCCTTAGATGGAGTATAGTCTTTGGCTCTAGTCATGAGCGCAACGTTCTTTTTCTTAGAATCACCGGTACACATCAAAATATATGATGTCGTAGAAGTAGAAGGTTGGTCATGGATGACCAACTGGGCCTATTGTTGAGACGGGAAGGGTTGAGACAAGATTGTCGGCGTAGAGGGTTTCGGCGTTCCTTGAAGGAACTTAGTAACCTCAACACGTCGAGGACAATCCTTCGTGTAGTGATCCTCACCATAGATAAGGCAAGGGTAGCGTGGTTTGCACTTATCCTGATCTTCAACAGGAGGAGTTTTAGTTTGCTCATTTTGATTATTAAATTTACTCTCCTTATTCTTGCCTCTTCCTTTCTTGGATTTATTTTTACCGGTCGGTGTAGATTGAACAACGTTCACCTCAGATGTTTTACCGGTGGAAGGGGCAGGAGACGGAGCATTTTGAACATTAGAAGAATTGGATTTAGGGGTTGTAGTTGAAACAGAATGTGAGTGGGTATGAGCAATACCAATCACACCATCAGCTGCATGCGAGGCAGCTAGAGCAGTTGAAGTGCTGGAAGTACCAGGATGAGGTAATTCAAGTAGAAAATCATAAAGTGTTCCCATTTGAAAATAAACAAGATCAATATATTGAGAACGACTGATAGCCTGCTCCTCTGTAACAACACCACCCATAGAAATTTCTTTACCAATTTCGTTCACGAAAGATTTCATAAACCATTCTGCCAGTAACTGATCAGGGAGTTCAAGTTTAATGAGACGTCGTCTCCTTCGCCACTCATGAATATGATCCGATATATGAGTGCCTTTAGTCTATTTGAAGGAAGTCAAGATCTTAGTCCCAGTATCATAATGGATCGGTAACTGGTAATGTGTAAGAAAATCCATAGCTAGGGTGTTGAAGTCAGAAAAGAAACCTCGTGGCAATTCAATATACCACTTCACAGCAGAACCGGTAAGGGTTTGTTGAAAAAGACGTAGACGAATGGAGTCATCCATCAACGAATTGGATGAACACCATAAATGAAAAGTCATAACATGATTATTTGGGTCCTCTCCCACCTTTCCATCGAATTTTGGAATATTCGATGGAAGCTTAGCAGGAATAGCAGGCCATTGGGGAGAGTGACGAATAGGATCATTTAGAATCCTAGACAAATCTGGCAAATCCAAGTGTTATCACTGAAATTTCGTCCGCACAGGGTGAAAAGAACTCCGCATCGTCAACACAGAAAAACAGTCGTTCATGGCACAAGGATTAACTCCACAGCACAGCAAAAGGGTCAAAACTATGCAAAATGGCCAAAAAATTAAAAAGCGCTATGCACCCACTGGGCGCGCGCATGCGCGCGCGCAACATCTTCGTATCTGGAGCGCATATGCGCGGCTGTGGGGTGAAAAACCCGCGCGCCTGCCAAATGGCGCATTTATGAAGCTGGTCGGCCTCCCAACCACTAATGGATCGGCTCCCAAGTCGATTTGACATCA
>ML784734.1:188354-217016 GCA_009831015.1 Picea engelmannii
AGATTAATTTCGTGAGAAGATTTGTCCCCAGTTTCTCCAAAATGGTCAGGCCTCTCCAGAACCTGATTAAGAAAGACACCCAATATCACTGGGGACCCACAGAAAACCAAGCTTTCAATGCTATAAAGAAGGCCATAATAGACGCTCCATCTCTCATGAGCCCTGATCTCTCTCAAGAATTTACACTCTATACTTTTGCCTCTGATCGTTCCTATGCCGCGGTCCTAACTCAGAAGAATTCTGAAAACAACGAAGTACCCATCGCCTTTATGAGCTCTACTTTCAAAGGTGTTGAACTTAACTACCCAACAGTTGATCGACAAGCCTATGTTGCCTTCAAGGTAGTTAAGCATTTCCGGTCTTATCTTTTGAAGTCAAGGACAAAGGTCATTGTCCCCTACCCTGCCGTAAGGAACTTGTTAGTGCAAAAGGAGTTAGGAGAGAAAAGAGCCAACTGGGTCACCTCCTTACAGGAGTATGACTTAGAGATCACCCCAGCACAGATTGTGAGAGGCCAAGGATTGTGTAAGCTAGTTGCTGATTCAGAAACCAAACAGAAAGAAGACAGTGATACGTCAGACCTAGAACAATGCGATCAGAATTTGATTTGTTGCGCACAAAACCTCGTAAGTCCTTGGTACGATGATATTCGATTTTGTCTTCAACATGGATCAGCACCCCGTCACCTTGACCTTTCCAAGAGAAGAGCGTTGACACTAAATTCCACCTCCTTTCATTTAGTTAACGGTATACTGTTTCGTCAGAATTTCGACGGCATACTGATGCGTTGTCTCGAAAAGGACGAAGCCGAAAAAGTCTTTCTTGAGTTACATGCAGGAGAAGCTGGTGGTAACTTCGGTGGCGATACCACTACTCATAAGGTTTTAAGAGTCGGTTACTACTGGCCAACACTTTTTAGGGACGCCCATGCCTTGTGCCGTAAATGTATCATTTGTCAGAAAGCATCAGGGCGATTGCAAAAACCAGCCTTCCCTTTGCAACCCGTTTCAGTCGATTTTCCTTTCCAGCAATGGGGCCTTGATATCATAGGTCCTATTAACCCTTCATCCTCACAACAACACAAGTATATTGTGACAGCCACTGATTACTTTACTCGATGGTCTGAAGCCGTCATGCTGAGAACTGTTAACACAAGTCAGGTGATCACTTTTCTAAACTTGAATATCATCACCCGTTTTCGTATCCCTGATTGTCTAGTCTTTGATAACACTTCATACTTTTCTTCTCTTGAGATGAATGAGTTCGCCTTAGAAAAGGGAATAAAGCTAAAGTATTCTTCTAGTTATTACCCTCAGGGTAACGGCTTAGCAGAATCAACAAACAAGAACTTGATCAAGATTATCAAGAGAACCATGGCTGAAAATCACAAGAATTGGCACAACGCACTGCTGAATGCGTTGTGGGATGATAGGGTAACACCCGAAGTTGCTATAGGTAATTCTCCCTTTTTTCTTGTTTATGGGAGAGAAGCCATTCTGCCACCTCATATTCTTCTTCCTTCGCTCCAATTGTCACAAAAAGTTCAAGAAGAAGATTGTCCCCCTTTAGAAAGTTGTATTAATTCTTTAATGAAGTTAGAAGAAGTTAGAACTCAAGCTAAGTGTAAACTAGACCAACATCAACAACTGATTAAAATATGGTTCGATTCTAATTCTGCTTCTGATAGGAATTTTGAAGAAGGCGATCTCGTCTTAAAGTGGGACAAACCACACGAAGGGAAGGGTGAACACACCAAATTTCAAAATTTGTGGCTTGGGCCATTTTTGGTTGCTGAAAAGTTGGGTCCTAGTTCCTTTCATTTGCAGAATCTTGAAGGGCAACTCGACACCTATCCGGTGAATGGCCAAGCCCTGAAAAGATGCTTTGCTTGATTTCTACCCTTGTATATTATGTAAATATCTCCTTTTGTTTTTATTTTTTGCCTTTGTTTTCATTTCTGGTTTTGATTTGATTGATCAGTTTTTTGTTTTTTTTGAAACATATGCATGCCTGTGCACTGAGCTATTCAGACAAAGACCATGGGAAAATCTCTTCGCTAAAATAATTTCTGAAAGGTTGTATGAACATCAGTGACATATTTCTAAAAATGATATTTATGTTGGGAAATTTTGTTGTTTGAAAGAAGTTTACTAATTTCAATCTCTGAGTGAAGTTTTTCATGATCATCTTTATCTTTTTACGTTGTCCCTTTTCCGTAAAGGAATGACTCAAAAGGATGTCTCCCTGTCATAGTAAGTTGTTTTATAAATAAAACATTTCTGGAGCTGAATAAAGGACAATATGAAAAAATTCTGATGAGGTCAAAAAAATATGATAAAATATCTAGATCTTTCAGCACCACCCCGCTCAGCTATACACAAAAGAAAAACAAAATAAAAATGTCAATAAGAGCTGTGGGAAGTGTTTGTAAACCTGCCGGGATACTGAACAGGTCCGCTGGCAGAAGGTAAATGCAAGCATGGCGCCAAGACAACTTCACCGGGGTACTGAACAGGCCCGCTGGTAGCGAAGCAATGTCGAGTAAATGAAAATCTAAAAAAATTACAAGAAACTTCTTTTAAAGTCCTTTATTCTAATCTAGAACTTCTTGACAGGATACAGACATCCGAGTGGGTTAAATGGAAACCTTATCGAGGCTATGGATGCCTGTTGGCAGCAGTGGCCATGCCAACTGTATTGAATATTTTATCATAAAAATCATGACTTGTTGATCTTAAGACTGTTATCAATTTGCATCTTTTAAAACATCGCTGGAAAAAAATGGTAGAGGATGATGTTTGTACGATTTTCTGGCTGTTGTTTTTGAGTTGAATTTTTCTTTGTCGTCTTAATCTGAATTTGTTCCTTTTGACAGAGATAACTACTTCTCCCAGTGTGTCACCATTGTTGGCAGCCAATTCAATTTTTTTTTAATTTTCCTAAAAGCTGCCTACACCTATGTCTCTTGAATTTCAAATTTCTATCGCATTTTTCAAAAGACGACACTTTCATTTCAAGCGACATTTGCAAATTCATTTCAATTTAGTTTTCACGACTGAAAGCGTGAAAACTCATCCATCATCATTTGGACTGTTATGATATTCTCATTGATATGTTGATTGGTACTTACCTTTGGTTTATTTTTCGAACTATGTCCATTTGTTTATCATCACTCTGATTGCGCAAACTTGATTTTTTAATTGATAAGGCATTGAGTTTGTTGATTGATGAATTATAATTGATTATATAGAGGTCATGGTGGATTAAAGTTTTCTTTATGATATGATCCTATTATTATGAGCTCTCGACTTATAGATTTTATAAAATCTCTTGTTGCAATGTTTTATAAACTTGGACTATGCAACAAGCACATGGGTCAAAGGTGAGTTTGGTGTCATGGCAATGTTTTACACTTGGCGCATTGGTGAAACTTTTGGATTTCATGTTGGTTTGAACTATACACTTGGCGCATTAATATAACATATGGTTTTGGTTTTACATTTGCTTAATGGCACGTTGATATGGTTATTCACCGATTCGGGTTGGCCGATTAATATGTTTTAAACGTTATTATTATTGATTGAACATCACTGTACTGTGCCATTAATACACTGCATGGCGGTGATAATCCCACCACCTTCGCACGCATTACATTGATTCATTCCCCTTTGAGCGCTTGCAGCTGTTAAGTCCTATCGATTTTTCCTCCTACATATTGTATTGTTCAAACCAAACCCTACCATGCACCCGCACCATGGCTCCGATCGTAAGGGATGAGCCCAATGGTAGCCAGGCACTGTTAATGTTTGATGGTGCTTACAGCGACCTGCAAGAATTCGAATGGATCCCGTTCATACGAAAATTTGATGGCTTTAACCCTCGTGTGGCTCGGCAATTTGTGTTAAACTTCGATGGTTGCCGAGCCAAGGTTGGGGATGTCTAGTTAGAAATTGATGAGCAATTTCTTAGTTTGGCTACTGGTCAGAAATGGTCAAAAAATTGAAAAGTGGAAGATGTCCCGTGGACATTACTCTTCCAGTCACGAAAGGTGAGTTCTTGTGACAAGGGTTTGCCTACAAATATGTTGAAGCAACGCTGGCGCGACTTGCTGATGGTAATTAAGCAGTTCATTACCTGCGAGGGCCAATATGGTTTCGTTTTCTTGTACCACCTTCGGCTACTTATGGTTTTCATGGGTTATGAACTTAATATGCCTCACTACTTGCATAGGAGTTTGTTTAAAATGTATAAAAGCTTCAAATGGAACCAGTCCGATACCAGTCTTTTCCATTTCGGGTTAATTAAAATGCTTATGGTTTATGAGTTGGGGTTACACTGAGATTGTTGGGAGGATTTTCTTAAACGTAATATTTTTGGTCACTCGAGCCCACCACAAGTTGATAAACCCATGGTGAGCGAGAGTAAGTCGATACCCACTGTGCCTTACAGTGCTCTGCTACCTACACCCCTACCCGATTCACCTATCAACCTACCCGGTTCTGTTACCAGTCATGTCGAAAATACTAAACCCGTGGCTAAAAATCCTAAGACTAAACCTACTACCAATTCTAAAGGCAAGAAGAACGCCTGGTTAATCTCTCACATGGCAAGAAACAAACCAAAGGCACCTGTTAATCCTGACCCTATCATGGTTAGTGAAGATTCTGACTCAGAGATTGAACGTTACCTGGCAAGTGAATATCCCTATTCCGAAGGTCTGTGTGACAAACCCTCATACGATTTTGTGAACAATATACCACTGTGTTTACAAAATGATCCTAATTATCCAGGCATCAAAATGCCTTATGAAACCCCTGGTGACTCGTCTAAACCCCCTCTTGCTCCAACGAAAACAACTGCTCCACCATGTGAACAGTGTGGCTCGTGGTTGGAAAGGTATTACCTCGATGTGCCAATGCTGCAGTCTAGAATCCATGCTCTGGAAGATCAAGTGGCAAGGCTTACCAACCAGAAGGCAAAGATGCCACCCTCTGATAAGAAGCAACGAACAACATGATCGATTTTGTTTAAGAATGTGGAGTCTGTTACAGCGGTTGTGAACTCAAAGCTGGCATAGTCCAAACAGTCGCACTGGTATGATTATCACCTGTTTATATGATGAAATCACAGCTCTGTGTATAGCCTCGAGTTGAAATTGGTTAATAAGCATGCATTTGTTGTATATAAGTTTGATTAATCAATTTTCGGATTGGTTATGATTAGATTTAGTTCTGATCTGATTGATCATGATTGGATTTGATTGTTTTTGGATACTCTGTTATTTATTGAAGATCGTTCATATCTTTTCTAAACACAGGTTATCCCAATTTCGGAACACAGTCAATATCTCATTTCGAATTGGTTATATCTTGTGCGATATGGTTGGCAAATTGGTTAGCTGTTGTGATTGTATATTCTATGTTCGGACCAATTCGTATATCATTTTGTTATTATATAACCGAATTGCAAATAGATATGAATAGTGGCCATTATACCTAACCAAATCAATTTGGACTATTTTGTTATCAGATTGTAACAAATATGTTGTTTGAATTCGATTTGAGGAATGGGATTGATTATATTCAGTCTTACGATTTATGTCTATAATTAAACTCAACCATATTCTTTTCGGTTATTTACCCGGTTTATATTAGGAATTCTGTTGATTATATCAAGACCCTGTCTGTTGACTGTGTGGTGATCAACAACGAAATTCATTTGGTCATTACTCATTGAGTATGATTCCATTGGAAACAGTTTACCTATCTTTTCATTCGATTGAACGATATCAATTTATTGCTATGACTATAATGAGTCAACGATGGTTACGATCATTATTTTTGTCATGTTTGTTCACCATGCGATACTCAGCGATCGAATTCTATAGCAAAGTTTAATGGATGCTATTATGCATGTTTCATTTTGATTATAATCGCAACAGCCTTTCCATTTTGGATTTTAAGTAAAACAATATGAATTTTACACAGCTGTAACTGATCGATTGTGATTGTGTTCGATTATAACTATATCGATCTTGGATATGATCCAATTTATTTGTAATTGTATTTGGATATGAAACAGTGTGGTTATTATTTGACCCGATTTAATGGCAATTAAAAAACAGAGCATTCTTATCCTGTTTCAATTGCATCCTTTTCGATTTGATTTGATTTGAATGATAAATTTGCTTGAACCACTAGTAATTCGATTTTAATGTTTGTTAAAAGAGAATTAAATTGGATTGTTTTTAAAGATTTCATTTGATTTCTATCTGATTCTATATGCTATTTTAGACTAGCTACAGAATCAGATGATTCTGTAGCTAAGTCTGTAAGATCATTTTCTTTGTGTTTTGTTACTGAAATATCTTTCTAATTGGATATTTGTGTCCTATTTCAGGTAAATTCAAATTGCAATTGAGTTTATGAGAAGTTAGGGGATGTTTCCAATATTTCACTTGCATTTAATTTCCTAGTTTAGAAGATTTTGGGGATATTACCCAGATTATGTAATACATTTTGATATTATCCACAAGGAAGTTTTACCTTGTGGAGAGACTTATATATACTTATGATTTTTGCAATAATCATCATCCTCATTCGTGGGAGAACAAGGATATGGAGTTCTAATACAGACTGGAACAGAATTTGATGTTTTGTCACAGCTTTAGCTTCTCAATATATCAATATTTTGTTTTATGTTTTGTATATCACTTTGTTTATGGTTTATGACTACTTTAGCTATCTAAATCATGTGCAAATGATATAATTTTGATCGCTGTTATCCATATCTTGTCTCTTCCAAATAGATAAAAGACATAACAATTGTTAATTCAGTTTGTGAATGACAGGTTTATCTTCTCCATAAATTGAATTGTTATATATAAGTTTTTGCATAACAGGTTTCCCTTATTGCAGGAATTTATAATCATAAGATTGTTATGATTTTCTTTTATGTCTTGTTTTTCCTGTAAAACACTTCAAGAAGCAGCACAACTAATCGTTTACGAAAAGCTTACGGATCAACCGATGCAAATTTCTTCCTCCGACCAACTTAGAAGTTATCATACACAGGGCAGATTTGGAGCGTTTCCAGGTCAATTAGTTTGTTGTTTATTGTTTTCATTAAGTAGTTTAATTTAGATATAAGCTTAATTAGTAATTATATTAGATCGTTTAATTTCAGTTATGTTTATTTCTTTTTCATAAAATATAAAAATAAAAAAGATTCTTGGTTGTCTTAGGGCAGAAAACACATGAGTTTTGCAGGTTTTAATTAAATCTGTAGGTTGTTTATAGTGTACATTTGTGAATAAGTAATATTGCAGCTAGTAATTAAATAGTTGATTTGAGTTATTATAATAGTAATTAGTAGATTGTATATAATAGTTAGAATAGTTAGATTAAGTGTTAGTTTAATTTAGTAGTTTGTTTGAATTAGCTTAGTGTATTAGTTAGTTTTAGTTAGTTTAGTTTCTTTCATTTAGTTTTAGTTAGTTTTAATTTGTTTGTTTTCTTTGTCTTAGATTACTTAGCTCAGATCAATTCTCTCTTTGGTTTTCTTAAAAGACCTTAGAGCGGCCAACGGATCCGTTAAACTCGTTAGGGTGGTCCATTCCAAATGACTTGGGTTATTTAGACAACCCCGGACCGATTCCACTCTCCCAGTTGACGGACGGTCAATTTCGCCCGTCAACACATTCTTGAGACCAAAAGGCATTTTTCGATAGGCGAATGTACCCCATGGAAAAATGAATTTTGGTTTGTGTTGTTCCTCAGGTTTGATTTGGATTTGGTTATACCCCGAAAAACCATCCATGAACGAAAAGGCTTCACAATCGGCACACTCATCAATGATTGGGTCGATGAATGGGGTTGGATAATTATCTTTTGGACATGCCTTGTTCAAATCACGAAAATCGATACAGACATGAATCATGCCTTGTTTTGTATCGACCGGCACGGGGTTTGGCACCCATTGATTCAAGTGAATAGGGTATATGAACCCTGCCTTAAGAAATTTCTCAACCTCAGCTTTGATGGCTGCTGCTTTCCGAGGATTAACTGGACGAAGTTTCTGTCGAATGGGCTTAGCATCGGGATACGTAGTGATCTCATGTTCAACTATTTTCAGATCGATGCCTGGCATTTCCTCATAAGACCAGGCAAAAACGTCACAGAATTCTTTGAAAAGATCCGCGTAAATCTGAATTTCTTCGGGGGAGCAGTCCGCTCCGACGAAGACATTCTCCACGATGCCCGGGGTTCGGGAGATGTTGATAGGTATGGTTGTAGCGATGGTCACCATATTTCCCTCAGCATAAATATCCTGTGTAGCTAAGAGGTTAATGGGACATGGCTGATCTCCCGTCATGGTGATAGTGAATTCTCCTGCCTCGATTCGGTGTAACTCTGGGAGGAAATATGATCGGTGATGAAGATCGTCCCAAGGTTTGTCCGGACCAGTCATTGCTTCGATAATTGCTTCAATAATTGCTTCATCAGAAGGCAAGACTAAATCTAATGAATCGTTGTTGGCAAGAGAATCTTGAGCCCAGATAGGCTCGAGGAGTGGGTCCAACTCTTGTGTGGGAATCAGATCAGGAGTAGCTGACGCTTACTGGAACAAAGAGTACGCTACTTCAGTGGCCGAGAAGGGTGTGAACATGCCACTGTGCCCTTTCGCATCCATCGTGGTTGATGGGGAAGGAAGAATCCATGGATCCTGAAAGTAAGTCGTGCGAAACGACGAGGCGTGAAAAATCTCAGCCTTGTGGTGAGTGGATATAAACTTGACATTTCCATGAGGAGGTGGGTAATCGAAAGTACCCATCAAATATGGGCACAAGCCAACTCCTACGTTGACGACACCGGCTTGAGGATTATCAACGATGGGAACCGTGGATGCCCCCAATGCTAGGTTAGGTCGCGAGAAGGATAACTGATCAATAGTCACTATCTGGCCTTCATGTGGAAACAATAAGACTCAGAAAACTGTAGCGACTACCGCTTGCATTGCATAAGTCCAACTACGACCTAACAATAGATTGTAGTCGATGGGGGTGTTAACTACCTCTACTTCGATGCACACGGTCTTCCCCCCTAACTGCACAGGGAAAGAAGGAATGATGCCATGCGGTCAGAAAGAACGACCATTGAACGCAGTGAGGAGAGTAGGTGATAGAGACAACTCATGTTGACCAATGGCTTTCCAGCATGCTCACGACATAATGCAAGTCGAAGCACCCTCGTCTACCACTGTGCGGAAGATATTCCGTGTAAAAGTTTTCGTGGGATGAGCCACTACTATCTGAAACGCGACGTGGTAAGGCAAACGAGGTTTCAAGTCAGTCGTATCTAACATGATGGTACCTGAGTTACAAGTCTCAGTAGAGCCTAAAGTAGTCAACAAGGCTTTCCTCTGAGCATGGCAACTTTGGAGGACCTCCAAAGAGGACATAGCACAAGGGGTTTGTGATAAATCTTCCACCACAGAGTAGTTCTAGGTGGCCCTTGCATTTGGATTGTGAGAAGCTCACTTAAATGCACCTTTTGGAATGCGTGTCATTGTTTCACCCAACGTCTTCTCGATCTGTAGAAGAAGAGATGGGATCTCGGATTCTTTTCCCTTCTCAGAGGTGCTTGGTTTACTATAGTCGTGCACTCTGGTTGTGATTAAAGAATCAATTTTAACCATATATACGTTCGCGGAAGATGAATTGTTTGGAGGAGGGTAGGTTTCAGAACTGCCCCCTTCAGCACTTGCAGAGGCTTGAGTTAAATTTTGCCCATGCTGAAAGGGATTAGTCAACACGGCTTGCTGTTGCTGTGTGACAAACTTCTGGGCCTCTGCAAGTCGAGGACATAGATGGGTAGGGTGGTCTTCCACACATAAGTTGCATGGATACCTCGCCTTCTGCTCTTCCATGGTGCCCTTGCTAGCATTATCAGTTGGTTTCTTATTCCCCTTACCCTTCTTGTGTTGTTTTTTCATCCCTTCAGGCTGTTGGGTGGCCTTTGGGTTAGTCGTCTGTACGGAGTGTACTTCCGACATTTGGGTAGGAGGAGCAGCCAAAGTAGTGGTCTGGCTGGCTGCTGAGTGTTGTATAGATAACTGCTGCAATAGTTTTGTCAATTTCTCAGCGGGCTTAGTTAGTGTCGAACCAACGATACCGTCAGCATGTGGTCCGGCTCTCTGTCTGGTTTTATCTAGAATCAATCGTGGTGCATCCAGCAGGATGTTATACAATAGACCAGACTGAGAATAGATAAGCTCAAACTGTTGAGCCCTCATGATGGCATCTTCCTTGGAGAAAACCCCTGAAGTCGCGACGCCTTTGGATAACTGCGGAACTAAAGACTTAAAGAACCACTCAAGCAGGAATGCTGGTGGGACGGGTACCTTGATAAAACTCTTTCAGCGTCGCCACTCTCGAATATGATCTGAGATATGGTCCGCTGTCATCTATGAGAAATTGGCTAGCAACTCTGTGCCGACGTTGTATCTCACAGGTAACTGGAAATGGTTAAGGAAAGCCATCGCCAGTTCACCAAAAAAAGAATATCGTGAACGATCAAGCTCTATGTACCATTTCACGACACTCCCAATAAGAGTGTGTTGAAACAATCGCAACTGGACGGAGTCATCTTTTAGTGAGTTAGATGAACACCATAAGTGGAAAGTAGTCACGTGATCACCTGGATCTTCATTAGGCTTGGCCTCGAACTTTGGGATGTCTGAAGGAAACTTCGTCGGCATAGGAGGCCAATGCGGATCGTGACAGATAGTATCATTTAACAACCGTGTCAAATATGGCAAGTGTAACGTCACCAAGAATGGTAGTTTAGGTTGTTGTTGATAGCTGGGATAAAAGGGTCCTAGAGTTTTACTGGCACCAGGTTGCCAGGAAAAGTTTGGCTGCTGGCCCGGATTCTGGTAGAAACCATGGCCCTGACCAGCGTAAGGGTTTTACATCTGAGGAGACATCATTGGCTTATTCCCCATGAAGGACATAGGATGTTGGGAATTCATCGTATTTGACAGACTTTGGGAAGGATTACCCCATGTCAGTCCCAAGGGGAGAGGCATAGAAGTCTTCTCGGGGTTCCATTGACCGTGGAAAGAATTACCCCAGAATGGCATTCCAGAGGAAGGAACAGATCCTTGTCCTGAGTTCCAAGGTCCTGGTATATGTGCCCCCGACGCAGGAATAATACCCTGTGCCGGAGTAGATTGTCCAAAAATGGGTGTGCCCCCAGATGGGAAAGCAGTGGATGCGAAAGTGTTATTACCAAATGTCTTGTTCCAAACAAACAGTGATGAACCTACCGACAGAGTTTGCGCAGGTGTTCCTTGACTCTCGTCTCCAAATGAACTCGTGTGTGCAAGTTTCCCGACAGACTGCTGATGAAATCCACTAAGCAAAGGGGACGAAGGAGGGATATGACCCCCAACATAAGGAAAATCATTGAAAGGGATAGGAATGCCCCCAAGTTGACCTTGCAGAGGAGCGTTAGAGCTCCCTTCCCCCAGACCCAAAGTCTGTAAAGTGGAGGAAGTGAGTGCAGGACTTGTACCTGAACTAGGCATACCGTATGAAAACGGAGGTCCTGTCGCACTAGGTGTGTAAGGAGGTGTGGTCGCCGCGATAGATGGGGTTGGTCCACTATGCAATGTAGTTGCGGCCGAGACCATGGTGGCCCAGACTGTCGACAAAGGCAAGTTAGGAGAATCTTCTCCTGTGGTAGAAATAGTGATAGGAATGGAAGAATTCCCAGAGGAAGTAACAGAGTTTGGTTCCATAACTGGGTTAGGCACTGACAGGAATTCGTAAAATTGAATTGGCACAATAATGTTCGGCCAAGTATTAGTGTTTGAGGTTTCAAATGATCCAAGATTGGCGTTTGATTCCTCTGGGAGTTGTTTGGGCTCAATGGTTTGAAACCCGGTTGCTTCGAAAGACCCTCTTTGGTCTAGCTTCCGCCTCAATGGTGGCGGGGGTGGCTCCAGTATAACCGGCAACATGCCCAGAATCCTTTGTGACCGGCGGAGCTCCGAATCCTCCAATGTGTAAGAAGATTCACGACACGCTAAGGTATTATACACATGCAAATAGTAACACACACTAAAAAAAATCCCCTAGAAGATAAATCAAGCAAACACTAAACTAGTTGGAAGAACAGTTACAACAACCAACACTAGAGCAACTTACCGGTGCAAGTGAAACTCGAAAACGGAAGCACCCTCCGGGTATACTCTGCAAAGCGTGGCCAGATGTCTGTCCTAGGTACTGTGGTATACCCCCATAGTCACCTTTGTATGTCCCTAGAAAATATTAGCAACTAGTTTGCCAGCACGTGAACAGTCACCAGGCAGGTACAGTCGATAGTCGGGTAGACCACAATGAGCAGGGTATCAAGCCCAAAACCTGTCAAGGGTATCGAGAGAAAATGGTCTGGAAGACAACTGAGGACATCGAATGGATTAGAGACCCACGAAGCTCCATGGTAAATGCTAACGACGGAATCCCTCAACAAATCCTCGATATGTGTTCTCCACTACGCTCGGTCCAGCTTTGGAGGGGTTATCTCCGCTACCTTTCCTTACACGACCTCGTGTTTATCCCCTGTGTTAGAGGGGGGTCCCAGATAACTTTATGTAACTGGACTTCTACACTCCCTATTGACAGACTCCAATGTTTGGTTTGAGTGGCCTTGGAGAATTTACTCTCCAACCTATTCCAAGGCCCTAGTCCTGAGCTAGTGTATGCACCCTACAAACAAAAAAGTCTAATTGAATTTAATTAGCGTTGCTTTTAATGGGATTCTTAAGTCACGAGGTAGGAAAGTGAAACTGATGGTGTGTAAAGACTCAAAGCAAAATGAACAAGAAATTCTTGGAAACAAAAACTTTTACAAACAATGCAAAACCTAGCAACTTTTCAACAAGAAAGACTTCTTTTTCTTTTCAAATTTACTAAGATTTCATGCAGTAAATATAAAGGACTTTCGCTCAAATATGCGAGCTACTTATACTCTAAATGCACTGCAAAAACTTATGCAAAAAGACTTCTTCCGAGCTACTGATGCAACAACACAATCTTCAAACCAAGAAGAAAATGAAACAATAATTTTTTATTTATTTAATTGCAAAATGACACGAAAAGGGAAAATGCTGACAAGCACAAAACCAAGAGAACGAAAATAAAACTCTGGCTTAAAGTGCAGATCGCAAAAGAATCAGAGAAAAGATGCGAAAAAGAAATCAAGAAAGCATCGATTCTAACACTTGTCTAAAAACCATAAAACAATTTTTTTCTCTTTTGTCTTTTCTATCAAAACATCAACTAAAAAACACAGGCTAAGGATAAGATGCCCTAACCTGCTGACTGTGCGGCCCTAGACTCTAAACCCCTGAGAGGATCTCTTCTCACCATAGGAGGGGATGACTGCCCCACCCAAGATGAAAAAGCTACCAATCAAGCCCGTGACTGTCACCAAAACAACACACGTGCAAACGCGTGCTGAGCTACAACAGCGCGCGGGTACCCGCAGGCTAAACTTAAACAGGCCGCGGGTCGGTATAAACGCTAAGACAAAATCAAACACAGGCAACCCAGACCTGAAAAAGGCCACTGGTATTGACAACCAGGGTCTCTAAAAGGCTTGGATGCTTCTACTTTAACATAAAAGGAAAATGAATGCAAAAGATTCAAACACAATAAAGCAAACTGAAAACAAGACAATAAACCAACAAGACCCAGACAGGATCCAGAAATCCCCCTGAGAAGGTAAACTTCTGACAGAGAAGAGGAGACTGCCTCTCAAGCTTTCTGAGTCCTACACACTACTGAAACCTCTACAAAAAGCGTACAAACACGGGCTACAGAAGGTTAGGGCATGGGTTACACGCGTGCAGGCCTTCTACAGGCCGCGTGTACCTCTGTGTGTCCCGTTAATAAATGTCAAGCAACAGTCAAGGAAAAGATGGTATTAAGAACCAGGTTCCCTGATAGCTACGACCTAACAGAAAACAAACAAAACAAAGAAACAGAGATTCTAATTCTTTTAACTACCCAACAATTTTCAACGAAATATGGAAACCCTAAGAGTAAATCTCCCCAGTGGAGTTGCCAATTCTGTTGTGGGGAAATTGTACCCTACGGACTAACAAGCTAGGGCTTAAACTTGCATGCAGATCATGACCCTTAAGAAATTACTTTTAACCTTCTACCCCAAACCTAAAACACTTTTTCACATGCAAACATGGAAAGAACCGACTAACCTTTTTATCGTCGTTTGGTGTAGATCCTCCGTTGCGCTTTATCCACTTTGCTTCTACTGCTCCTTCCAAAAAGCGATCCTGCAATCAAGAAAAAAATACGCATGCATGCTATTGTTCTACTAGAGGGTTAGATATTAAGCATAAATCGAATAAAACATATAAGACTCGTGCATTGGGAGGGGAAAAGTACTCTTTAGTAATCTCAAGATGAATCAACTTACAATGATAATAGAGATCGACCACCGTTCCTTGATCCTGATCCTGGGCTCCTCCTCTTCTTTTTCCTCCAACTGCTTTTCTTGAATTCTCCTAAAGCTTGAGGAAAGGCTAAAGGGTTGGAACAAAACGGATTCAACAATTGGGAAGAGTTTCTTTGCTATGGTTTTCCTCCTTTGAATAGTACCCCTACCCCTTATTTTATAGGCTAGAAGGAGCTAGGGTTTTAGACAAACTCTCGGCCATGCATGGCTGGGAGTTCCAGTTAACTGACCCAAATATTTTTGTTCCGTCAGCAACTTTCCTGATTTTGTGCTTTGTTAGGTAAACGCGGGCTGTAGTGGGCCAGCCAGCGTTCCAACGCGTGCAGCAAAAGGCCTGCCAGCGTTCCAACGTGCCCAGTAATGGGTTAGGGCACAGGTTACCTAATTTAAGAGGTTTTTAAAGAGTCTGTTCAGCATGGCTTTGGAAATGAAGGGCAATGAGTTGGCTTGATGCTAGGTAAGAATGGATGGTGCAATTTAGGGTTATAACACACATGGCAAGAGATCCCACAGAGTCAGGGATCAGGGAATGGGAAGTCTCGTGCACAATGGCAAAGGGAATCGCGATATCTCGATACGCGATTTCCCGACGGAGCTAAGGACCGTAGTGGGGGACAGGTGTCGGAAGGACAATCCTTGTAGGAGGAAAATGCCAAGTGGCATCGACATATCGTGAACTCGGAGGTTCATGAGTTAGAGTTGTGAAGATTTGTGTGCAGAGTTGCAAGATTGCGAGAAGCGATATCTTGGTGATTGTCGGATTAGCCTGCGGGACCACAAGAGCAAGTGGAATATAGGTGGCAGGCTATCGCGAGTTCGGAGGATGCGTGCTCGTTAACATCGCAAATTGAAAAATCTCGATGGAGAATATGGTTGAGGGCATATGGTAGCGGTCACTTGGACCAAGGCTAGCACGGAAGGCGCATCGACAATCGGAGAATCGCGACTCCTGGGCACTTGTGTATCGAGACATCAAAAACGCTGAAACCCCGACAGAGGTTCAGATCAGGTCACATAAGGGGTGGTTGTATGGACCATAGTATAGCCACGAGGGCTAACCCATACACGCGCTCATCAGAGAATCGGTGATCGAGAGTTCAAAGGGTCAAGAACTCTTGACAACGGGGAATGCGAAACCCCGAAACCCGATACAGAGTCGGGAAAAGGTCTCGGTGAAAGTTCAGGAGATCGTAAGGAAAGGAGAAGAGGCCCATGGACTAGGTCGAGGTTTCATCAAGGATTTCTCTCGGGGATCCAAAGGGCCGCTTTGGTTCAACAGAAAGGAGAAAGAGGGTGGGTGAATCCTCACGTCACCCATTTATTGCAGAACATGGAGGTCCCGGCTGAAATTTACCCAGGAGGGTCCCTTGTACCGGTTTTCTTCAGGAAATCCATGCCGAGTCTCCAACTCACCAGAGGAACCTGCACATGCCAATTCAATATTCAAGGGGCTCAGCTACCCCCTGGTGCAAGCCATGCTGAATTAAAGAGGCATGTGACAGGGGAGCAGAGGGCAGATTTGATTCAGACAGACTGACAGCCCATCCTGATAGATAAGCTCCTTGATGTCAAGCATTGAATTCATGATATGATCACGCCTTCAGCGTCGGAGTCGGTTCCAAGTATATGTAGCATTTCTGCCATTTTTGTAGGTATCGATGGTTGAGCAGAGCTCCCGGTTGTAAAGTTTTAACGAAACACTGTTATTCTAGTTATGTATGAGCTTTGGAGACTTCTTGCCTTATGAATGCCAGCTTCTTTCATGTCTTTGTTTATACTGTGTTAGAGCAGCTCGGAATTGGAGGATCCAGTCGAGTTGTAGCTGTTATAGGATGATGTTGTAATGCATCACTGTAATAGTTACGGAGTCTCTAATCAGTTCCTGTGATTTCTTTAACATTGAATGACTTGGAATTGGAGGATCCAGTCAAGTCTTTTATTCAGTTTCTTGAAGCCCTGAATCAGGAGGATCCTACGTTCAAAGTTTTTCCCCTACAAATCATTGCAAGCCTGTTTCCCAGAGATGTTTGTTCATTTTCTCCTAAGTCTTCCACCTGCCCATCTTTTAGTCAACCCACTAGATGAAGTTAGGATTCCAGACCTTCTTTGTTCTTTACGTACCAAACTCAGTCCCTGATTTAGAATGATATCTCTGTGAGTATTTATCTCCATTTGATCACCCTTTATAAACAAACCGTGACATTAAACTGATGGGTGTCGAGCTCTGATCCTGCAAGCAATTCAGGAGTGACTTCCGATGCTAACATTTTTGGCATCATTGCCAGGGATGAAATTGAAGATTTTCCTTGGGTAGAACGACATTGAGCTTCTGAATCTAACGGTGCATCGGATTATCGGAGCCTTCAAGATTGTTGACTTGCACCTAGCAACTCCATTGTGACGACTCCGTTGGGGAGGACCTGCTTTGTTAATTATGGCTTTTAGAGGCAGACATACGCGGTCTCATCCACAGCTGCCTCTAGCTACGACTGAAATAGACCCAGAGGCGGTGCTCAGAAAGGGAAAGTCCACTGAAGAAGAAGCGGCCATCACCGAACCAGGTAATCCACCATATCCTTCTGTTGGAGCTCCTTTTTCTCCTCCTCAGTTATTTGACAGGCTTGTTTCTGCAGTTTCCCATTTCTTAAACTTTGGGAGTGTTCCTGTTGAGTTTTCCTCTCCTGGTCTGGGACCAGAGGGACAAGACTTTGTCACTCCCCTTTCCCCTGAAGTTGTAACCTGGCGTAGACCAAGGATCGTAGAATATTTCCCTATGCCTAGCCTAACCACTCATGTACAAGGAGGAGCACCTATTGACTTGATATCAATAGCCTTTTCATTAAATCTTCTCTTATTCCCCACTCCAATTAGAGGCTCATTCTCAGCAGTCCCTTCGCGAACTCTTTCTCCTCCAAGCTCTCCTCCTCCTAATATTCCTATGGCTGGTGCTAATCCCCCTCTGAATAGAATGGACTTCATAATCACTTCCAGATATGCTCCTTTAATCCTACCTCATCCTGTGAATCCTCTTCCTGCTGGGGATTACTTGAAATATATTCCCAAGTTCACTGGGGAAGGAGATGTAACTGTCGAAGAGCACCTGGCTTCTTTCTACAGTTATGCAGACAATATCAATATTGAAAATGAAGATGTCTGGATGAGAGTCTTCATCCAGAGTCTATATGGTGAGGTGAGGAAGTGGTTTAGAGGATTGGCTCCAGGATCTATTGCTGGGATTGAAGCTCTAGATGGTCCTTTCCTGAGGCAGTGGGGAGACAGGAAATATTTCATGTATTACATCACAGAGTTCAGGTCTTTGAAGAAGATGGAAGGAGAGTCTATCTCTGACTTCTCCAAGAGATTCAATAAGATGTATAACAAGATTCTTGCAGAAATAAATCCCTCAGAAGCCTCTGCCCAAATTTCCTATGCTGGTGTGTTTGGCTCTGATTTTTTCCTTTTGTTGAGAGAAAGAAGAGCCACCTCCTTAGCCAAAATGCAATATGCGGCCATAGAAGTGGAATCCAACATATTAGCAGCTGACAGACTAAGGAATAAGGCCGACACAGATAGAATAAAGGGAAGGACGGAAGCCTTGACTTCTGGATCATTGGTTCCCAACCCTCAAGTGGACGAATTGACTAAGATGGTGAAGTCTCTGTCTGCAGAGATGGAGAGAATGAGGATGGAGGGGAGGCAAGCATATAAAGGCCCTCAGATCACTGAAAATAAAGTAGGATTCAAGAGGCCAAATAGTTTTACTCCCCTGAATATGCAAAGAGAGAAGGGAAGGGACAGAGAATACTAGAAGATTCAGGCCCCTTTTCAAAACAATCTAGTGGCCGATGAGGAATAAAGAGAAGCAGATGAGCTTGATCCTGAGATCCACTGCTTATAAGACACTCCTCCTTTCCCTCACCTCACTCAAGCATCTTACGAGGAGTCTCTCATGGATAGTCAGCTAAATGAACTGAGAAAGGGAGACAAGGCTACTGGTGGCCAAGGCAGGTACAACCTGAGGTTCGACAAGAAGACAACAACACCTGATATTCCTGAGCAGTCCACTAGAGCAGAGAAACCTGCTAATGGAGTAGCATATGTTCACAGAGGTAAGAAGGCTCAACCCCTCTCTCCCATTGTCCACAATCATGCCCCTGAAATAAGAGAGATCCCAAAGCTTGCATCTTCCTTTAATTTTGAGCATGAGATTCAAAAGATCAGAATCCTTGTACCCCTCACCGAGCTAATCAAACATGACGAATTTAAAAAACGTGTCTCTGAGCTTTTGCAGTCTGAAGCCTCCTGCCTTCCCACAGACTCCATAAACCTCCAAGATGAAAATCCAGTACTTGTCCTAGGTCCCATGGTAGAAGATAGAGATGATTCATCCCCTCCCTTCTACACATCCCTGAACATACATGATAAGGTGTTGCACAACTATTTGATGGATTCAGGGGCTTCTCACAACCTCATGCCCAAAACTTTCATGGAAGAGTTAGGACTAGAAGTTACCCGAGCCTATCATGACCTCTATTCCTTTGACTCCAGGAGAGTTCAGTGTCTTGGAGTGATCAAAGACCTGGTTGTGACCTTGTTTCAACTGCCCATGAAGAGTGTGGTCATGGATATTGTAGTAGTTGATGTCCCCCCCAAGTTCGGTATGCTATTATCAAGATATTGGATAAAAATACTGGGGGGAACCTTGCATATGGACCTCACATATGCTACTATCTCAGTGTTTGGAGGAGAGCATAGAAGACTATACAGGGAAGCCCAATTGGCCTATATAATCAGTGATGAAGCCAACCCTACCATTCACCCCATCTTTGCCTTGGATACTAATTTAGGCTCCAGTTTACTGCAGCTCACTCATTCCCCTGAGCCTCCTTTGAAACTCAGAAATCCGCCCACTGTTTCCTCTGAAGTTCCTCCCTCCATCACCCCAATCTGGAAAATGTATTTTGATGGAGCCTGTTCCTGAGAAGGCACCAGAGTTGGAGTGGTTTTTGTGTCACCTGCTCAGGAGACCACATCTTGGTCATACAAATTAGAATTAGAAGCTACCAACAATGTGGCAGAGTATGAAGCTCTTATACTAGGATTAAGAGCCACAAGGGAAATGGGAATCTAGGAGATAGCAGTGTTCGGAGATGCTGAGTTGGTGGTCCAGCAGGTCAGAAGCACTTATCAAGCCAAGCATCCTCGACTCAGGAGTTATCGAAATGAGGTATGGGACCTAATTGACAGTTTCTTCTCAGATTTCAACATTTCTTTCATCCCAAGAGAAGAAAACATAGTGGCAGATTCTTTGGCTTCATCAGCAAGCATTTTCAAGGTCCCCTTGCCACCCAAACTGAGGTATGATATAGAAGTAAAATACATGCCCTCCATACCTAACAATGTCAAGCATTGGAAGGTGTTTGAGGATGATCTTGAGATCAAGAGATTCTTGGAGACTATCGAAGAATTTTCAGAGATTCATATCGACCAAGATTCTGCCTCTGAGGAAGAGTTTGATGGGGGTGAGTTGCTGAGTAAAATAGCAAATCACGACATTATTCAATTGCCTGGCAATCACATCCCGAGGGGAATAGTCCCATTGGAGAGATTGTTCGATGGGAATGATGTGGCAATAAAGGGAAGAGTTTCGGTTGATGATGCTGACACAACCGAGTGTAACATTAGCACACCAGAAGAGCCTAAGTTTGTCAAGCTATCAACGAGTTTGACCAAGGAGCAGAGGATTGAGTATAACGAGTTGCTGAGAGAGTTTGCTGATGTGTTTTCATGGACCTACCAAGACCTTAAGACATATGACACATATGTCATTGAGCACAAGATCCCACTGAAAGAAGAGGATAAACCATTCAGGCAGAAACTAAGGCAGATAAATCCCATGTTGCTACCTGTCATGGAGAAAGAAGTGAAGAAATTGTTAGATGCCCGAATCATTGTCCCATTGAGGTATTTTGAGTGGGTGGCCAATTTGGTTCTAGTAAGAAAGAAAAGTGGGGAAATCAGACTCTGTGTTGATTTCAGGAACTTGAATAGAAGCTCAAAGAAAGACAATTATCCCCTGCCCAACATGGAACACATATTGCAGAAGGTCACTGGTGCATCTAGGATATCCATGATTGATGGTTTCTCTGGTTACAATCAGATCTCAGTCATGCCTGGGGACAGAGAAAAGACAACTTTCACCACTCCTTGGGGTACATTCATGTATGCCAAAATGCCTTTCGGATTGATGAATGTTGGAGCCACGTTTCAGTGAGCTATGGATATAGCGTTCATAAGGGAGAAGGATCAATTTGTGGTAATCTATCTGGATGATATCACAGTCTTCTCCAGGATAGACAAGGAGCATTGCTTCCACTTGAGAAAGGTCTTCATGAAGTGTCGGAGGTATGGATTATCCTTAAACCCCAAGAAATCCTTGTTTGCTATGAAGGAGGGGAAGCCAATAGGCCATATAGTATCAGCGAAAGGAGTAAGGATTGACCCTAGCAGGGTGGAAGGAATTCAGACCCTGTCACTTCCCAGATCTAAAAAAGAGGTTCAGGCATTTTTGGGGAAGATAAATTTTCTAAGGATATTCGTCTCAAATTTTTCCAAGATGGTGAAACACATCACAACCATGCTCAGGAAGGGAAATGAAGTAAAATGGACCACTGAACCCAGGGAATCTTTTGTCCAAATAAAGAAGGTGTTGACTGAGGCACCTGTGCTAATCAACCCCAATTATTCCAAAGATTTCCTGATATTTTCTTTTGCTTCCTGTGATATAGTAGCGACAATTTTGTTGCAGAAAAATGATCAAGGGAAAGAGCAACCTATTTCCTTCTACAACAGAGCATTAAGAGATGCAGAGCTCCGGTACGATATCATGGAAAAGTAGTCCTATGCATTGGTGAAAGCTCTCAAATCTTTCAGAGTTTATGTCTTGCACTCAAAGATCATTGCATATGTCCCTTCGGCCTCTGTGAAGGACATTCTTATACAGCCCGACATGGATGGGAAAAGAGGTAAGTGGATTGCCAAGATTCTAGAATTTGATCTAGAAATTAAGCCCACCAAGTTGATAAAGGGATAGGGCTTAGCTAAATTGCTAGCTGAGTCCAACTGCAAATCCTTGAGGATTAACTTCGTCAATGAGCAAGCTGAGTCATCCAACAAGCATTCTCTGGGTGCCTTACCGCTAGCAGCCTGCGACTGGTACAAGGATATCTTGTATTTTCTGCAAGAACTAAAGCCTCCTGATGGATTGGGAAAAAGCAAGGCTAGAGCTCTAAAGCTCAAGGTGATCAAATATTGCCTCATTGACCAAACCCTGTATTGGAAAGACCCCTCATGGTTATTATTAAGATGCCTGGATCCTCAAGAAGCCCAGAAGGTTATGTTTGATTTCCATAGCGGTCTCTGCGGAGGCCATCATTTCTGGAAGACCACAGCTCACAAGGTCCTCCGGGCTGGGTACTATTGGCCCACTTTATTCTCTGACGTCTACAGAGAAATTAGAGCTTGCATCATATGCCATAGGTTCTCAGGAAAGCAACAACTCAAATCTCTGTCGTTAAAACCTGTAGTAGTTTCAGCACCTTTTCAGCAGTGGGGATTGGATTTCATCGGAGAAATTCATCCTCCCTCAAGTGGCCAACACAGATGGATCCTCACTGTGATAGATTACTTCACCAAGTGGATAGAGGTTGTTCCCACCAAGAGCACTTCTCACAAAGTAATTATCAGCCTCCTGGAGGATGTCATGGCTAGATTTGGTTGCCCTAGCAGAATTTTCACTGATAATGCCACCCCCTTTAGGTCTGAGCCTCTGGTCAAGTTCTGTGAACAATTTGAGATTTCACTGATTCACTCTACCCCCTATTATCCTCAGGGAAATGGACTGGCAGAATCTTCCAATAAAGGTTTGATCAAGCTCATTAAAATATTATTGGAAGACAATAAAAGGGCCTGGGATTAAAAACTCAAATTTTCTCTATGGGCTGACCGAGTGACAACAAAGAAGTCCCTAGGCATTTCACCCTTCCAACTTGTTTACAGAACAGAGGTTGTTTTCCCTACGCAGCTCGCCTTACCTGTGGCAAAATTCCTCCAGGACCTTGAAGAGGATCCTAACCATATGGTCATAAGGATTCATCAGATAGTGGAAGTGCATCAAACCTGGGAACATGTCATGAACAGGGCCTATGATCATCAGCAGAAGATCAAGCAGGATTTTGACAAAGGAATCAAGAAAAAGGAGTTTGAGATCGGGGACTTGGTATTTAAATGGGACGCACCCAGACAGGACAAATGCAAGCACAGCAAGTCCGATGCCCTCTGGATCGGCCCCTTTAAAATATCTGAGATTTTCTCCAACAACACCTATTGGGTTGCAGGATCTGGAGGGTGGATAAGTTTTCAACAGCCCATTGAATGGGCATTTTATGAAAAAATGTTTTATTTGAGCCTTAGACAGCTCCTCTGTTTGTAAATATTGTCTTTTACTTCTTTGATTTTTCTTTTTGTATGTTTTCGGCTTAATAAATGACTCCATAGCCCAACAGCAAGGCACTGAAGCTGTGGAATGAGTTCTTAGAGCATCGCAGGGACGACTCTATCCCCCATGGAGCCTAATGTTAGCAATATTTCTTGTCTCGAGATTAGGCGTACACAGGTCTGCAGTTTGCACGGGAAGCGCCTGAGCATATCACAAGATAATCCCATTTTGTAGCAGTGAGTTGAGAAAGCGACCGGGAAGAGTTTTGTCTTCAGCAGTCGAGAACCATCCTCAAAGTAAATCAACGGTCAGGATCTTACAGAGGATATTGACAAAATCCCGTTAGTCGTTAGATCTCGAGAAGCTGCGTCGGGGTTAAGCCCTAGTGTGTAGAGGAGGAATCCCGGGGAATTCATCGGGATATTAGAGTCATCGAGGTTTCAAAAGGTATGAGAACTGAGACCTTTCGAGTCTCGGAGTACCGACAGAGATCCTAGCCGTTGATCTTGGCAGGACACGCGTCAGGCATCAGAAGGAGAGTCGGGGTTTCAGTTCATCGCAGGATCGGAGTTTCTGGAGGCAGGAAACTCTTACATGAATGACTCATGATACGCGATTTCCCGACTAAATCAGAGCCGTCCGTCAGCAGAGACACGTGGCAAGATATCCCACAGAGTCGGGGATCGGGGAACGAAAAGTCCCGTGCACAATGACAACGAGAATCGCAATATCCCGATACACGATTTCCCGACGGAGCTAAGGACTGTAGTGGGGGACAGGTGTGGGAAGGACAATCCTTGTAGGAGGATAGTGCCAAGTGGCATTGACATATCGTGAACTTAGAGGTTTGTGATTTAGAGCTGCGAAGATTTGTGTGCAGAGTTGCGAGATCGCGAGAAGCGATATCTTGGTGATCGTCGGATTAGCCTGCGGGACCACAAGAGCAAGTGGAATACAGGTGGCAGGCTATCGCGAGTTCGGAGGATGCGTGCTCGTTAAAATAAAAAATCGCAAAATCCTGATGAAGAATATGGTTGAGGGCATATGGTAGCGGTCACTTGGACCAGGGCTAGCATGGAAGGCACATCGGCAATCAGAGAATCGCGACTCCCGGACACTTGTGTATCGAGACATTAAAAACGTTGAAACCTTGACAGAGGTTCGGCTCAGGTCACATAAGGGGTGTTCGTATGGACCATAGTATAGCCACAAGGGCTGAACCATACACGTGCTCATCAGAGAATCGGTGATCGAGAGTTCAAAGGGTCAAGAACTCTTGACAACGGGGAATGCAAAACCCCGAAACTCGATATAGAGTCGGGAAAAGGTCTCGGTGAAAGTTTAGGAGATCGTAAGGAAAGGAGAAGAGGCCTGTGGACTAGGTCGGGGTTTCATCAAGGATTTTGCTTGGGGATCCAAAGGGCCGCTTCGTTTCAACAGAAATGAGAAAGAGGGTGGGTGAAGCCTCACGTCACCCATTTATTGCAGAACATGGAGGTCCCGACTAAAATTTACCCAGGAGGGTCCCTTGTACCGGTTTTCTTCAGGAAATCCACGCCGAGTCTCCAACTCACCAGAGGAACCTACACATGCCAATTCAATATTCAAGGGGCTCAGCTACCCCCTGGTGCGAGCCATGCTGAATTAAAGAGGCATGTGACAGGGGAGCAGAGGGAAGATTTGATTGAGGCAGACTGACAACCCATCCTGATAGATAAGCTCCTCGATGTCAAGCATTGAATTCATGATATGATCGTGCCTTCAGTGCCAGAGTCGGTTCCAAGTATATGTAGGCATTTCTGCCATTTTTGTAGGTATCGATGGTTGAGCAGAGCTCCCGGTTGTAAAGTTTTAACGAAGCACTGTTATTCTAGTTATGTATGCGCTTTGGATACTTCTTGCCTTATGAATGCCATCTTTTTTCATGTCTTTGTTTATACTGTGTTAGAGCAGCTCAGAATTGGAGGATCTAGTCGAGTTGTAGTTGTTATAGGATGATGTTGTAATGGATCACTGTAATAGTTACGGAGTCTCTAATCAATTCCTGTGATTTATTTAACGCTGAATGGCTTGGAATTGGAGGATCCAGTCAAGTCTTCTATTTAGTTTCTTGAAGCCCTAAATCAGGAGGATCCTGCATTCATAGTTTTTCCCCTACAAATCGCTACAATCCTGTTGCCCAGAGATGTTTGTTAATTTTATCCTAATTCTTCCACCTTCCCATATTTTAATCAACCCACTGGCTGAAGTTAGGATTCCAGACCTTCTTTGTTCTTTACGTACTAGACTCAGTCCCTGAGTTAGAATAATATCTCTGCGAGTCTTTATCCCCATTTGATCACCCTTTATAAACAAATTGTGACATTAAACTGATGGGTGTCGGGCTCTGCTCCTGCAAGAAATCCAGGAGTGACTTCCGACGCTAACACAAATCATAAAGAATCAAGCAATAACAACTCAATCAACTCTTTCAATGAAAGAAAAAACAAAGAGAAAACCAATTAGTCTTCTCAATCCAAATGAAAATGTTATTTCAAACCAACAAGAAAATGAGAAACACCAAGCACTTAACTCTCAACCAATCACTGGTTCTCAACCAATCAGACACACTTAGCTCTTGAAGTCAGAGAGAATGAATTTGCCAATAAGAGTCAAGAAACGAAAGTCAAGCTACAAAGGACAAGAAAAACCTTGAAACCCTAAAACTGTTCAAGAATGCAAACTAAAGCAAGAAACATATCAATCAATGATCCAATAAACCCAAAAGAGGTAATTCAACTGATCTGAGCAGTTAGAAAAACCAAAACTCAATTTCAAAATTTTCAAAAATCTTTCTCACAGGAAATTAGTGTTACACAATGCGAGAATCTATGATTCTCGCAGGCAACCTTTTAGCAAGGTGTGAGATACTCTCACTGAACCCTATGAGCAGGGTGCGAACCTAACTGATTCTCACAGGCTGCAGTTAAACACAGTGCGAGAACTCCTGAAGATGACAAAATTTTTGAAAATGAAAGAAAAATTGACAAAGGCTTCTGGACCCAGAAGGTCTATCAGGATATCCAGTACCTTCAAGATAGGAATGGTCCCAAAATATTAGGAAATCCAGTACTTAGATAACCATTCGAATGCCATCTCATCTTTCTAGAACATTCCCTTCTAGAAGGTTTGAGAATTCATCTTATTCCCTTCTTTAGAAATAGTTCGCACCCTAATAGTTAGGCACAGTGCGAACATCTCGCACCCTGGCTTAAGGCAGCCTTCGAGAATCATGCATTCTCACAGGGAAATATATTGACAGCCTGCGAACCTTCCTCAAAACTGTGATTTTTGGAAAGAGATAAAGGTAACTTTTCTCAGGATAAAGTTATAATGAAGAGCCTGAGTACCCCATCATCATTACATCATCATGACAACCAAAATTATGGATAACAAAGCATACTTTGATGACTGGACTATTTTTAGTTTGTTGAAAAATCATATTGAATGTCTAAGGCTAATGCTGGATAAATGTAGGCAGTGTTAAATTGCTTTGAATTTGAAGAAGTGCATCTTCTTCTCACCATTTGGAGTATTATTAGGTCATATTGTATGCAAGAAAGGATTGTTGGTGGATCCATCCAAAATTGCAATTATAGTTGATTTACCACCACCTACATCAGTCAAACAATTGTGCACTATGCTAGGACATACTGGCTATTACAGGAAATTGATCAAAGGATATGCTCAGATTAATGTGCCAATGGAGAAGTTATTAAATAAAGACTATCAGTTTGGTTGGACAGACGAATGCCAACAGAGCCTCGACACACTGAAACAAAAGATGGTCATTGCGCCTATTCTAGTCTTTCCCAACTGGAGCAAGGAATTTCATGTGCATGTTGATGCATATTCTATTGCATTAGGAGCAGTACTGGCACAACCTAGAGAAGGGGACATTGATAATCCATTAGCATTTTCCTGCAGAAAGCTATCCACAGCTGAAATCAATTACACTAATACACAAAGAGAGGGACTAGCCATGGTGTATGCATTGCATAAATTATGCCACTACTTGTTGGGAGGACACTTTAAAATGTTTACTGATCACTCCATGTTGAAGTACCTAGTCAACAAGACAGTGTTGGGGGGAGAATATGCAGATGGCTTCTCTTGTTTCAAGAATATGATTTTGAGATCATAGTTAATCCAGGAAGAATGAATAAGGGTCCAGACCACCTGTCGAGGTTGGACCATGGCGAAGAACCTACCAATCTGGAGGATACAATATCGGATGCATAGTTTCTCACCATTAGAAATATTTATGACCACTTCATAGACATATTCCAGTTCCTGTCAACAGGAATGGCTCTAGGCGAGTACACGATTCCTCAGAAGAAACAACTAGTGGTGCGTGTTGCAGATTTTTCACTGATAGTTGGTCAGCTATATAAAATGGGACCTGATGAGATCCTAAGAAGATGTGTGATGGAGGTAGAATTCCCTATGATCCTCGAATAATCTCATGAAGGCATTGTAGGACGACATTACGCAGGAAAAGAAACTACGCAGAAGGTTATGCGAGCTGGCCTTTGGTACCCTGCATTACACAGAGATGCTAAAGAATATACCAGAGCATGGGATGTATGCCAGCGAGTTGGAAAACCATCTTGAAGAGATGAGATGCCATCAGAACCACAGATGAACCTACAAGAATTTGAAAAATGGGCCATTGACTTCGTGGGACCTATAAACCCACCAGGAAAGTGCACAGGAGAAAGGTATATTATCACTGCGACAAAATACCTGACTAGATGGGTCGAAGCAAGAGTAGTCAAGGATTGTAGTGCAGCTACAGCTGCGCATTTTATATTTGATGAAATAATAACCAAGTTTGGATGCCCTAAGGTCCTTATGAGTGATCAAGGTACACACTTCATCAATAAGACAGTTGAAGCCCAGACTGAAGAATTTTCAGTCCACCATCAGAAAAGTACACCTTACCATCCACAAGCAAACAGAATGGCTGAAGCATTCAATAAGATCTTGGAGAAAAAAATGACAAATATTTGCAGTGTGAACATGGATGACCGGGATTTAAGAGTACCAGCAGTACTCTGGGCTTATAGAACCACTTGCAAGAAATTAACAATGCAGACCCCTTTCAAGTTGGTTTATGGTCTTGAAGTTGTTGTCCCAATGGAGTACTTGGTACCAAGCTTAAGAATTGTTGCATTTACAGACATGGATGATACTGTTGTTATTCATGAGAGGCTAGCACAGTTGGTCGAACTAGAAGAAGACAGATTCATTGCAGGCTTCCATCAACAAATTCAGAAGGAAAGAGAAAAAGCCTATCATGATAGACACATCAAGAAGAAGATATTCAAGCAAGGTAATTTAGTACTGGTATATGAAAGTAAATTTATCAAACACCCTGGGAAGTTTAGAAAGCATTGGCTCGGACCATATGAGATTGCCTATGTTATAGAAGGAGGAGTTGTTACAGGTATGAACTAACTGAGAGGGGGGGGGTGAATCAGTTAGTGTAGATTATTAACGATTTACTCTCATTTTTCACTTTGAATCATTAATCTTAGTGGCAGTGAGTCTTTACTGTGAAATTCAGAGTTATAAACATAA
>ML784734.1:223689-236291 GCA_009831015.1 Picea engelmannii
TGTTTCAGCATCTACGTTTCAACATCTGTGATTCAGCATTTGTGTTTCAACATCTACGTTTCAACATCTGAGATTCAGCATTTGTGTTTCAGCATCTACGTTTCAACATCTGAGATTCAGCATCTGTGTTCATCATGCACAATTGATTGCCATCAATGATAGCCTTGATCATCTGCGTCATCTCTGCTGTAGCCATATTTCCAACAGGAGTTGCACAACTGAAGACATTGAAAGGAGACTGGAAGGAAGGATTGGTGAATGGGAGTCGGCTAAAGTTGTACTATGACAACCAGCTGCCTCACAGCTCTTAGTAGAATCAAGAAGACAAGGGTCCATGTACTAGGTGCAGTTGAAACTGGGTACCAGACACAAAAAAGACAGTATGCACAAGGATGGAAAGGAGTCATAAAGCAGAAAGAAAGGGCTACACTGTGCAGTCGAAAGTCGAAGTAAAATAAGAGGATCAGATCTCAAGTGCCTCAGGATGAGTCATAGGTGAGTGTTGGGGGCCTGTTCACCCTTGGTTTTGGAAGAAAGCAAAGAACAAGGAAGAAAAGGTAAAAAGCAAGCTTCGCGGGAGACACAGTGACTATCACTGGGTCGAAGTGAGAAAAAGAACAGAAAAGAAGGAGCGAAGTGCAGAAAAGCAAGTCGTTGGATGAGGAGATCGAGGATGACAGATCAGAAAGGAAGATGGACTGAGGATGAATTAGGAGGTGGAAAAAGACAACATTAGCTGCCTTGGAGCACCACGAGATGAAAAAGGAAAGATAGGCTGGCGAAGCCAAAAAATAATGGGTCAAGTTGACCTAGGGTTTTGGTAATTAGGGTTTTGACACCTAGGTTTCGACCTGAGGCTGTTGGTGAGGGATTGTAATGTATAAATAGAGGTCGAGATGAACTAGGTCGGGTCGGTACTATGGCTGAGCCTTGTTATTGATTATTGTTCATTGGGAGAATATTGTATTAGGGGTGAGAGAAGTGCTGGGAGAGAGAGCCTTCTAGTATTGTAATATCTTCAGCTGGGTGTGAAGATTAAGTCCTACAACTGGGTGTGTAGTAAGGGAGAGAGAAAGAGAGATGGAGAGAGAGGATCTGCTGGCCAAGAGCACAGATCATAACTATAAGATTTATCTTAATATACCATAAGAATAGTTATGTGGATGTATCCCTAGAGAGAGGGTAAACCACGTACCTCTGTTGTTGTGTGTGTGATTGATGATTTGAGCTCTGTTGTTGTTATAATATTATCTGCATTATTGTATTAGATAAAATCTATAACTATGAAGGATAGATCTATCTAGTTGAATGGTAGATGCATGTTATGTTCCTGTTGTAATAAGAACCACTTGATATTCCCCTAGTTGTAGAAATCTATGTCCTACAACCCCCTCATAGCTGCTTCGGGTGAGACTACATCTGCTTCGCAGGTGCTGCCGAAAGGGCTAGTAGCTAGGGCGTGTTGGTGCGCTCTTGGAGCTGAACCCTGGGTCTGCCCCTGTGCCAACAAGTGTCAAATCGACTTGGAACTTGAACCAGAAGTGGGTGGGAGTCCGACCAACATCATAAATGCACCATTTTGAGGGATGCACGGTTTTTTGCGTCCACAGTCACGCATCATGCACATGTGCGTTTTTTCTTGCATTTCTGAATGGCGCATGTGTGCACGCTCCCTGTGTAGTCTTAGTGCATGCTATTTTTATTGCTGATTGTATAGTTTTGGACCTTTTGGAAATGCATTTTTGGTCCATGGGTGAACTAATATGTGTCTTGAAGATGTTGGATTCCTGTAACCATTTGTGGACGAAATTCCGGTGATAACATGGATGCTACAGTTGGAGGTCTAGGAAGAATAGTGCAACCTTTCAAGGTTTCCATCAATGCCAAAGGGGGAGATTGTTGGCATGTTTTACAGGAAGAGTGTTCTTGTCATTGATCGCAAGAACAACAACGACGATGTAAACTAGGAAAAGCATAAGATCAGGAGGAGGAGCGAACAATATGTAGAGATCAAAGCAACTCAGGAGGAGGATCATGACCATCAGATCTGCAAGCCAGATCAATGACATGGATGAATTGAGCAGAGAGAAAGTAGAATTAAAAACTCGCTAGTTCTAATCCTGCAATCGGTCTAGATTGTCAGATCTCATAAACCCAAATATCGATGATTGTGGTTGATCTAACAAATGATCAGATTAAATCGTGACTGTTAGATGCACAACCGCCAGATCAATGATAGGGATAGATTGTGGAGATTGAAAGGAGAATTAAATGTCGTGCTATTTCCAATCCCGCAATTAGTCAGGACCGTCAGATCTTATAACTTCAAAGGTCGATGATTGTGGTTGACTCACCAACAAATGCACAACTTCAAATTGCGGAGTTTGGGTGATGAATTAAATCACTTTAAAGTTGTGGTTCCACAATCATCCTTGATCGTGGATCTACCTCGAGAGTCTTCATGACCATTGGATCAATTTAAGTGGAGGGATAGGATAAGCAGGGCCAAATGGTTGAGAATTCGATTATCCGAATACCCGCTAGCCATTGGATCAAATTAAGTGGGAGGATATGATAAGAGTGGTAAAATATCTGAGATCTTAACTATGTGAATTTTCGTCAACCGTTATATCTTTCTAAAGTGGAAGGACAGTATAATCAAATTTGGAGGGCCATTAGATATAAACCAAGGAAAATATGCATCACATACAAATCGATCCATCGATCTAAGATCATGATCAACAAAAAACATTAGTTTTGGGTCTAAAGATGTGAGCAGGTTAAGCTCCAGAGAAATCAGTTCTAGAGTTTCAGTTTGAGATTTGAAATCTCCAAAGTCTGGAGAGTCGAAGAGATGAAATACATTCTCAATCGTCGGATCGTTCGAAGTAAATTTCAGTCATCAGATTGTCTGAAGAAGATCTCATGTGTCAGATCGTGCGAAGTGCATCTGGGCCGTCTGATCCAGAGCATCAATTTGATATTTGAAATCTCTGAATTTTGGAGAGTCGGAGAGCCGAAATACATTCTCGATCGTCAGATTGTCCGAAGTAAACCTCATCGTCAGATGGTCCGAAGAAGATCTCAAGCGTCAGATCCAAAGAATTAGTTTGAGATTTGAAATCTCTGAAGTCCGGAGAGCCAGAGAGACAAAATACATTCTCGACCGTCGGATCGTCTAAAATAAATATTAGTCCTCATATCGTCTGAAGAATATCTCAAGCGTCATATCTTTCGAAGTGCATATGGGTCGTCTGATCCAGAGCATCAATTTGATATTTGAAATCTTTGAAGCCCGTAGAGTCAAAGAGTTGAAATACATTCTCGAACATCGGATCATCCGAAGTAAATCTCAGTCGTCAAATCATCCGAAGAATATCTTAAGCATTGGATCGACTGAAGTGAATCTGGGTTGTCTGATCCAGAGTGTAAGTTTGAGATTTTAGATTTTAGAAGTCCGGAGACCCGAATGACATCTCAGCCATTGATCTAGAAAGGGGATGTAAAACCGTTGATCTGGTTGAAAGGTCAAAATTCTGAAGTGGAGGCAGAGCCATCGATTGAGAAGGGCATGTGTCCAACGATCATCAACTCCAAAATATTGGAGTATGGAAGAAAGTAGGGTTTGAGATTTGAAACTCTCGAAGCCCGGATCATGAAATAAATCATAGTCATTTATTTAGGGAGGTTGGATCTGATATGAAGATCGTGAAATATCAAATCTCAACCGTCCATTTAGGAAAACCGTCAAGATCATGAGATCTACGGTCCCATTGCATTACAGGGTCAGAACATGCGCAGATCTTAATTTTTCGTGAGCAGGCCGCAATCAAAAGCACAATATCGCCAAAGGTGCATGTGGAGCTCTATAGTGAATTGCGGGGAGAAATGTGGGTTACCCTCAAACCACCTATGGATGCACCTGTAAGAACCTAATTTAACAAAGCCTAATAGTTTTTGTAAATTTAAATAGTTAAGATTATTTCAACGTATAAGCAATAAGAAATTTAATTATTCAGCATATAAGCAGCAAAAATTTAAATCTATGAACAACATGCTAATAAATTGCATAACCATCACATAACACCACATGTTCCTAAGAATACATAAAAAAAATACATGCTAAGTGATTTGTTTCCCAACTCTATTTGTCCAAGCTGAAACTGTGCCCAAAACCGAATCTTCCTCCCTGCCAGCTAGGAACAGAGCTTGTCCGGCTCCCTAGCTCCAGGATTCCTTGAGGGTTCTTGGCCCCCGAGCCCAAAACTCCCAGAAACCTGGTGCCCCCTATAACAATCCACCCCAAACTCCAAAACCAGAAAAATATCAACAGGAAATACAGTCCTTCTTCCCCCAAATGCTTCCTCCTCCAAAATTTCATAATCCTCTCCCATAAGCCTCTACCCAGTCATATCCCCCTCATTCACCGCCTCCTCCTTCATTTAATTCCACCCACCTTATCCCTCCATTTACTACCTTATCCCTCCATTCAATACCCTATCCCCTGTCATACGTAAAGTTTTATAATAATTAAATTAAAGTTATTAAGCCTTTAATTCTTTACCCAAATCATTAAATGTGTTAAGTAATCAATTAATTAATTAATCAACATATATTAAACAACAATTAATTAATATTATTAATAGTTAATCATTACTTAACTAATACACATTAAGACAGTTAATCACTTAATTAACTATACTTGATAAACCCTATGCAACTATTTAACTAGGGTTTTTACATACACCCACCCTTCAGGAAACTTCGTCCCGAATTTAATGTATTTTATGATACAAGGGAAAAGAAACATGGTTCACACATTCATAACAAATAACCGTCATTATTAGTAAGTAAGCCAAGAAACTCATTCATACTAGTGTACATGCGCAAGAAATGCATGTGTAGCTAGTACATACAAGTCTCGTTCATGTACTAATATCAATAACTATCATCTATATAGGAATTTCTTGATGCATCCAATCCATTCAAGAAGACTATTCATTTTATAAAAGACAATAAACCAATCAAATGTTTACGAAATCCGTTAATTTCAATTATCTAGCTCAACAACGTTATTTAGACAATTGTAATTTAGTTACATAATTATGAATATTCATATATATATATATATATATACATTTTCTTTTTAGAAAGGAAACAATAAGTTCCAACATAAGACAAATCTCCATACACTCTCAACTATTTCTACTCATCCTTCCTCCCTAACTTACTTCCATATTCCATTCCTATCCTTCCTCTACTGGACTATCTTGGAGCGTCAACTATATTGACCTAACTCCAAACAGAACCCGTAAGCGGAAGTGTCACTATCTTGACCAAGCTTCCCCAACAGGTAGCTGACAGTCATCATCACGCGTCTAGGGGAGCGTGAGTTAACACCGTCCTCCCATGACTTCAGGTTTCGAAGGATATGCGGTGGGAAATGCCTCCACCCCTCCTAATAATAACTAGGTTCCACACCCTACAATGGAATTTACAGTGGCACTGTGTTGCTGGGAGTATTGTCATTGTCTATTCAGTTTTGGGCAGTCTCACCACTTGAAATACTGCACTGGTCCACATATCATAGCAATGCATCCAAACCAATGTAATTTCACATACAAATATTTATACCATAATGTTTCTCGGCTAATGGTCATGACATCCACTTTCATCATCATTATCCCTTGGCTATTTCATAGCCCATAACCTACAGATTAGTCTGTAACACAAACTCATACATTTCTATGCATCGTCATCATGTAATTGCATACAATCATAATTTAAATTTGGTATCTGCGTACCAACAACTTTAACATCAAAGTTTTCAAGTTAGAAATAGATCTCATAATATCCCATAATTCAATTAATGACACCCATTCATAAAATTATCAATTAAAAAATAGATTACATCATATCCAACATCATTCTAATAGTATTTAAACCTTCATAGGGTTTTCATTCACACAATATGTCGCATCATATCCATCATCATCAATAAAAATTAGACATTCATAGAATTTACATTCACATAGTAGATCACATCATATCCATCATCAACAATAACATTTAAACATTCATAAAATTTACATTCTCACAATATATTGCATCATATCCATCATCATCAATAACATTTAAACATTCATTAAATTTACACGTCTTAAAAGTTCAAGTGTATCGTTTAATAGTTTCGCTTCTGAATAGAAAATAAAAGTGTGTAGGCCTCAGGTAATCCTGGCTGTCTAAGTCAAAAGGTGGTGTTACATACACCCCACCTTCAAGAAACATATCCTCAAGGTGGTAAAAAAAGAGTGAGGGATAGTCTCGTCATAGCGTCTCGGTGTCTTCCCAAGTAGCAGATCCTATATTATACTTGTCCCATTGGACCTTAACTTGGTCTACCAGACGGTTCCTGAGCTGTCGATATCTATGATCCAATATGCATAACGGTTCTACCGTGAGGGTTCCCACATCCGCTACCTTCAATTCCTTCCAATTTAGTTTATGTGATTCATCAACAACATAATGACGTAGAATAGATACATGAAAAACATTATGAGTTTTATGAAAGTGGGGTGGTAGTACGAGACGATAGGCAACAGGTCCAATTTTCTCTTGGATTCTAAATGGTCCTATAAATATAGGTGACAACTTTTTCCCCTTCCCGAACCATATGGTACTCTTGTTAGGCCTGATATGAATGAAAACCTAGTCTCCCACTTTATAACTTTGGTCGGTCCTATGTGCATCCTCATAAATTTTTTGCCTATCCTGTGCTTCCTTTAGTATCTGTCTAATCTGAATCACCTGTTCCTCCATCTCTTGAATCAATTCTAGCCCAGCTGTTACTCGATCTTCTAATCTATCCCAACTCAACGATGTTCTTCATGGCCTTCCATACAGAACTTCATAGGGTGGCATTCCGATGGAGCTACGAAAACTATTATTGTAGGCAAACTCTACCAAAGGTAGGTACTTCTCCCAATGGGTTTGATTATCCATGAAGTACATCCTAAGCATGTCTTCCATGACTTGATTTACTCTCTCAGTTTTCCCATCTATTTTAGGATGATAAGCTGCTCTTAAGTTTAACTGAGTCCCCAACGCTGAATGCAAACTTGTCGAAAACCTAGAAGTGAATTTGGAGTCCCTATCTGAAATGATCTTCTTAGGTATCCCGTGCAAACGGATGACCTCACTTACAAACACACGTGCCACATCAGTGACATATTAAGGGTCTCTAACTGGAATTAAATGAGCACTCTTGGTTAACTTATCAACTATCACAAGAATGGCATTGTGTTTATGAGATGTGAGTGACAACCCCACAAAAAAATACATAGAGATGACCTCCCACTTGGACATAGGAACATCATGTGGTTGTAGGAGGCCTGCCAGGTGGTGGTAGTCAGCTTTCACTTGTTGACACTCTAGGAATTTGGCGATGAAATGGACTACATCACACTTCATGCCTACCCAGAAGAAAAACTTCCTCATGTCTGCATACATCTTCTTCACACCTGGATGCGCACAATAAAGTGCTCTATGGGATTCCTTCAGTATGATGCTTTGAATATCCCCATCTTCAAGGATGTACATCCTTCCCCGATATCTCAATAGTTCGTCTGCTTCCAGACTATATCCTTCATACTTTGGATCTAATTTCCTCCCACTCTGGAGGTTTGAAGTAACCTCTAAATACCAACTATCTCCTTGGAGTTTCATCAACACACGTTCCCTCAGATTGACCTTTAAGGGTACCAAGGAGAAGACACATGGTCTCCTACTCAAGGCATTTGCGACCACATTTTCCTTTCCCTTGATGTATGAAATACCAAAATTGTACTCACTCATAAACTCACTCCATCGACTTTGCCTGGCATTTAGATCCCTTTGAGTGAAGAGATGTTTTAAACTTTGATGGTTCATTTTGAGCTCAAATTTTCTCCCCATAAGATAGTGCCTCCAAAGTTTCAGAGCCAGCATTACAACTGCCAACTCTAAATCATGAGTAGCGTAAATCTCTTCGTGTTTCTTCAACTTCCTTGACACCTAAGCTATCACTCTTCATCCTACATTAGCATGGCCCCCAACCCTTGCTTTGAGTCATCCGTGTAGACTGTGAAGTCCTTTTCCATATCCGGTACTCGTAGAATTGGCGCACTAGTTAGTAACCTCTTAAGCTCAATGAATGCACTATCACATTCTTCTGTCCATTCATACCTAGCCCCCTTGCGTTGCAAAGTGGTGATGGGTTTCACTATTTTTGAGAATCCTTCCACAAATCTCCGATAATAACCTGCTAGCCCCATGAAGCTTCTCACCTCATGGGCATTTTTTGGCACTGGCCACTCCATAATGGCCTTTACCTTTTCTGGGTCCACAGAGATTCCTTCGTCGGAAATGATATGACCTAAATAGTAGATTTCTTTCTAGAAGAAGGAACACTTCGAAAAATTCCCATACAATTTTTTCTCTCTAAGGCAGGACAACACCACTCACAAGTGTTCCTCCTGTTCTCTTTCGTTCTTGGAATAGACGAGGATGTCATCTAGAAATACTTGTACAAAATGGTCTAAGTACTTCCGAAATACATCATTCATGAGGCTCATGAATACTGTTGGTGCATTGGTCAATCCGAAAGGTACTACGACAAACTCGTAATTCCCAAACCGAGTTCGAAAGGTAGTTTTTGGGATATCGCCTTCCTTAATCTTTAACTGATGATACCCTGATCACAAATTGATCTTTGAGAATACTGCTACTCCTTTCATTTGATCAAAGAGGTCATCTATTCACGACATTGGGTACCTATTTTTCACTTTAGCATGGTTCAAGTCCCTGTAATCTATACACAGTCGTAAGGAACCATCCTTCTTCTTCACAAAAATTACTGGTGCGCCCCAAGGTGAGACACTGGGCCTTATTAGCCTTAAGTGTAGAAACTCTTTCAACTACATTTGCAACTCACAAATTTCTGGTGTTGTCTTCCGATATGGAGTCTTGGAAATTGGTTCTGCACTAGGTTTTAGCTCAATAGTAAAATCAATCTCCCTCTCAGGAGGTAACCCTGGTAACTCGTTCAGAAAAACATCCTTAAATTCTGACAATACCGGGTACTGATCTAATGAGGGTCCCTTCCTTTCATTCAGTGCTTCCACTACATATAGTCAACACCCTTGCCTCAAGCATCACTTAACCTTCATATTTGAGATAAAGCGTAGTGACACCTTTCTCCGTACACCCTGGATCTCTACTGGTCTTCCTTCATCGTCGACACAAAGCACCCTTTTTGTGAAAAAATCTACCAAAGCTCGATGAGCTTCTAACCAATCCATTCTAATGATTAGGTCATACACCCCAAGAGAAGTAACGTATACCTTCAACCTGGTAGTACACACTCCCAGGTATACTATACAATTATCAATGCTATGTCCTACTGCTTGTTTTTCCCCCAAATCCATCTCGACTTGTTTAAATTCATCGTGCTCATAAGCTGCCAACCCACTCTTTTCTAATGCAGATGGTGAAATGAAACTATATGTCGCACCAGAATCAAATAAAATCTTAACATTGATATGATTTAGCGTACCTGATGACTCCACCATCGTGGATTGATGTTCGGCCTGACGATTATTAACCACTGCGTAAATCTGGTGGCTGCTACTTTCTCTTCCCATAGGGGCCTTTCCTTCTCTATGCAAAAATCCTGATTGTAACTCTAGGCAGTCACGTTGGTAATGGGGTCCTCCGCACCCCCAACAAGTAACACAGGATTGAACCTACGCATTTTTCTGTGACTGTCTCTGAAATGAGTTCCTTCCCCTGGAACCCCTACCCCTACTAGCTACTCCTTGAGATGGTTGTGGACTTGCCTGCATCATTGGTGATGAACGAGATGTTGCACTCATTGCCATTGAAATCCCTGCGGCTACTGTCCTTGGTGCGACTCTATTACCACATGGAGATGGCCTTGAGCCCCCTCCCCTGGGAAATTTCCTAGGGGCCTTCCCCACGAATGCAGGACGATGCGGAAAGGTCTTTCTTGTACCTCCAATTAAGGTCATGTGTTCCTCTGCATAACGCACATTTTCCACTGCTTCTGCTAATGAAGACGATTTCCACATCCGCACCATAGCCCTTATCTTAGGGTTTAACCCATAGACAAAGCGTTCTGCCTGTCATTGGTCATTATCCATGTATGAAACATATTTGACCAATTCCATAAACCTAATCTCATATTCTTCTATGGTTTTGTTTCCCTGTACTAGAGCATGAAACACTCCTACCTATTGTTCCTCATAGTAAGCTAGTAGATATTTCCTTCGGAACCTCTCCTCGAAAAGTTCCTAGGATATGGTGTCCAAGGTAAGATGCAGTTGCCTTTCCAGGTTTCCCCACCAATTCAAGGCACTGTCTCTCAACTGAAAAATTGCTATATTCACCTTTGAAGTGGATGCATAGTCTCTTAAGGCAAAACACCTTGTCATGCCTTCCAACCATGCTTCTGCACGTTCACTGGCACGACCCCCGAAAAACTCTGAAAGTTTGATCTTCTGCAGTTCTCTAGTGATGTTTTCGGGTGGAGGTCCTCCCCTTGAATCCATCAACGCTTCTAGATTACCTGTTCCAGATGGTGGAGGTTCCACTTCGATCCTTGCTAGTTGACGCCCCTTTAAAGTCTCATTTATGGCCTTCAAAGAGCGCAGTATGAGAGCTAGTTCAGACGATGATGGTGGCGGTGCTAGCGATCCCTGCAACGATGCCCCCCTACCTTGATTTCCTCAAGTCCTAACCATCCTATATGATTTAAAATGCATCAACCAAGGTTTTCAGGGTGATTTCAAGGACGTTTCATATTTGTGCAACTTAAACTAGATAACAGGGTTAGGCGTAAGTTTTTCTTTACTTGTCTGTAAACAAAAATTACTCTCTTTAGGGGAGTGGCTAGTTTAGGGTTAAGCATCTAATATTGGTGTCACTGCCTAAGAAAACTATTGACCCTCTCGCCTCGTAGCTATGCTAGCTTTGCGCAATAATCGCCAATTTATCTAACTTACCTGCTTAGTGTGCATGAAGCCTCCTCTCGCTTATCTTGGTCTAAGTCCTTATACTTTGCGTTTACAACTAAATAAGGTGACTTCCAACCTAATTTTGATGAAATGAGTCTAAGGATATCCTTCTATGCTTGAATCGTGGGCTTTCCTTGGCGCCTTTGTACATATGCGTTGAATTGTGTGACTTTGTGGTTGCAGGTGCGAGTCTTGAGGATTGTAGAGTGGATTTCGGGCATTATAACTTAGCACTTGTGCGATGTAGTTATGTATTGTTTCTGGACTTGTGGTCGTATGATGTAGTGAGCCTAAGGCTATGCATTAAAGCTTGGTGCTTGTCTTTGATTGGTGGAATGGAATGGAACTCAGTGTTTGGTTAACATGGATAATTGGAGATTATACTATGGGATAGTATTTTATGACTATTAATTTATTTATGTATATGAATTTATTTGTAAAGACTCATGTGTGGCACGTAGGTGTTTGGTTGTTTTCCAAGGCTTGGACTATGGTGAGTGGTCGTGGGTTCAAAATCCATCCTTCCCAATATATATATATATATATATATATATACACACATTCCCTTCGTTCATTATTAATTCCCATTAACTATACTAATCCTCCATTAACTACTAATCTTCCATTAACTATTAACCTTTCATTAACTATAACTAATCCTCCATTAACGATTAATCTTCCATTAACTATACTAATCCTCCATTAACTACTAATCTTCCATTAACTATTAATCACTCTTATTATTGCTTTTTTTTATATTAATTTTTTTTTTTATATCTTATTATTATTATATTCCCCCTTTTTTATATAATTAACACATTTTTTTTTTGTAATATCAAATTTAAATTAATTTATTTAAAATTAAAATCCCTAAATTAAAATAAAAACCCCAATTTATTTAATTTATATAGACTATCCAAATTGTTTATTATTTTTTTTTTGAGTAAATGAAATTAAAAAAAAAAAAATAATTGATAAATAAATGAAATAAATATATATATAAAACTTACCTCGTAGGTAATAACCTAGACCTCGCATGTGATCCACATGTTACCCCCTTGCTTCCTCCAGTGCCTTCCATACCTAAACCTAACCCTACACTCGTTCTCATAACGCTCCGCTCTTTTTCCGCCTCTCTTACTCTACAAGTGCGGCCAGGGTTACAGTAATGGTTGGAGGCTCCTCTCTCGTGGCTTGGAAAAGGCCTGCGGGCTGCAACTATGCCCTCACGAGCTCCTCTTTCGTGGTTTGGCACCTGTTAAGAATCTCCTTCGGGGGACTTCACATATTTTGACCAATATGGTTAAATATATTAGTTGTCCTGGGGTGATTTACACAGAGATCTGGATGAAGAGGTCTGAGTAGTTATTGAAGCACACAGGGGACTCAACAACAGGGCTCTGGAGAGCATGGCGCTGGTCTAGTCGACTGCGTATGAAGTGCTGAGGATAGAGCCGCCTGTAAATAATCTCCTTCGTTAATATATATTTTTTTGTTTTTAATAGGTATTATATATGTATAAATTTATAT
>ML784734.1:247562-264873 GCA_009831015.1 Picea engelmannii
CGATCATAGCTTCACCTAGATATTGGAGGAGGAGACCATTTCCCAAACCCAGTTCATAGCTTCTACTTGGAGGAGTTGGTAGAGCACCGACCCAAACCTGCAACACAGATTAAGGATTATTTATGAGCCTGAGGCTTTGATCGATCGCTAGTTATGAAGCTATTTGAGGTCCACTGGTCTTGCCCGTGCCCACACCATTGATCATAGCTTCTAGCTATTGGAGTAGGTTTACCATTTCCCAAACCCAATCATATATTCTAATTGGAGGAGGTAGACCATTTCCCAAACCATGTGACAGTTCATAGCTTCTACTTGGAGGAGATAGAGCACTGCCCAAACCCTGCGACAAAGACAGAGCAAGAGAACCTGTGACCAAGGAGACATAGGAGCATTGATAGAGGAGGCTAACTAGCTTTAGCGTGACAGAGGAGCGTTGATAGAGGAGGCCAACCAACCTTAACGTCGATAGAGGAGGCCAACAATGTCATCAAATTAGGTATGGATGTGAAGCAACTCTTTCCATGAAATTTCTCCTTCCTTCTTTGCACATTGTTATTGCTAAAATGTGGGGTGAAAAAGACACCTAAAACCTAGCTAGGTGAACTTGAAAAATCATATGAGGTATGTCTCAATGCTATACTTATACTCCCAATGATATGTACCATAATTAGGGTTGGATGGCACATCGACCATATGCAAATTTATCATTGAAGAATATCAAGAATCCATACATTTTAGAGGTTTATATGCATCCACCACCACAAAAATAAGGTTCACATTGTGCCAACAATTCACTAGGATTCACATCTTCACAACATCTAATATCTCCAAATAATAGTTTCAATTGATCATGTCAATAACAAAAAAATATGACATTGATCACTCCAGGTTTAGGTACATATTCTAATCCTATTTACACTCCCTCTTGCCACACTTGTGACCACCTTGTAATCTCATCAACTTGACCTCTCAAGATACCCTCTCTACTCCTTGGAAGACACATCTCCCACCTACTCTCCATTATTCCCACAACCCCCCTATAAATTAAATTCACCATAAAAATCCAATATGACAATGACAAAACCCCTTCCCCAACTCTGATCATTGAGGAGAAACCCAAAATATTTGATCCTCCAACAACCAACACAATGAATATCCGACAAGAGATTAGAAATCCATTTCAAACCCAAACTAGTTTTACTAATACCCTACATGACCCTCTTGGCACTTTTGAGGAAGCTACCAAAAACCCTAACCTCCCTACCCTCACACTAATTTTTTATTTCGAGTCTGAAGCCACATAAGATCCCATCTTTTCCACATCTCCACTTACCACCTTCCTTTGTGATCCCATTGTTTTTCCTTCCTTGCCAAGAGATGTCCCAAAACCCATTGCTACGCCTAATGGTCCATGGATGCAACACTAGAATAGTGAGGTTGGCCCTAACACCTCATTGTAGAAACAACCAAAAGAAAAAGGAACTACACTTGTACTTGAGACAGCTCCAATTGCATCCATACTACCTCAAACTAGAACCACTAGACTACACAATCAAGGTTCCTCCTCTTCTCATCCAACTTTGAAGAAGATTACATAGATACACTATAATTTTGGATTGTTTGAGATATAGTAGGTAATGAATTGCTCAAAGATATGTTGATAAATAAATCCTTGTATGAATTAGAGAGATTATATATATTTCCTTTGGAAATGAACTTTAGTGACATTATATACATGGTAGATACCTATGGGAAATTAAAAGTAGAAAATGTGACCTTTAAAAAATAGCTTGGAAGGGTCCCAAACAACACTCTTGGAAGCATGATGAAATAATGATATTGACGAGGCACTTTGGGACATAACTTTGACTCTAAAAAGAGAGTTAGTAGAGAATATTAAAGACTTAGTAGAGAAATGTTGGCACATGGGTAGACCCAAGGTTCAACTCTACAACAATGCACCAACAAAACCCTAACTACCGACCCTTTCGGAAACACATGTGAAGCAGATGAAGTCTCACCCAAGGTAGAGACAGGGGTGGTTGCAGGACTCAAGTGTCTGCAACCTTATATGGGACATAGATCTATGATTATAATACTTAATAGAGCACTTAGCATCGTCATCTCATCCTTATCTAACCAATATCTACTTCGCAGATAAAACAGAGCATCGCAACATTCACCCAGATCTAATGTATCTAAGCACTTAGCATAAAGAAATAGATTAGATCTAGCATATTCAAGCACTAAGCAAGTTCACATAGGTCAGATCTAGCATCCAAGGTCATCATAAGCACAAAGAACAAATAGATCTATCTATCTACATCAAAGCACTTAGAAAGTAAAGACATAAACACATCAAAACATCGCACAGAGAAGAATAACACAATATTTATGTGGTTCACCCCCACCCCGGGGCTACGTCCACCAACTCTTCTTCTTTATTATCTTCAATCAGTCATCTACATGCACAGATCCACAAAAAATTTACTTTGCATAGAACAAAAGATCTGTGCCGCTTGCTAGATCGTCCTTCCTTCCATTACAACACAAAACCCTTCACAGTCTCTTACAATGACTTGCACTTAGCTCTGCAAGTCCCACATAGTATGCACGAAGCCTTACAATTCTTGATCACACAGATCCAACTCTTAGCACTTAGCCAAATTGCACAACTACTTCTTACATTGCTTAGCCTTCTATTTATACATACAAAATAGGCCTAAACATGGGTAAACCCATGGGCTGACATCCCCATACCTGTTACATATTCCCAAATCCCAAAAAGGACCCAAAAAGGGGTTGTGGTCCTATGATCTCTGCTTCATCTTGCACTCCATCTTCGAGAGGTTGTCAAAGTCCCAAAATAGGTCAAACTTGACCAAGGATCTCCCAAAACTTGGTCAAGGGCCAACAAACCCCCAAAACTCATCTATGACTCATCCCGAGTCACTTTGGTCTGACTAGTTCTTCTTCGAACGCCTCGATATTGGCTTGGGCTGCTTCAACTTGTTGATGTGCTACAACTTCCTATTCAACGAACTCTTGGATGATTTCATTATTTATAGGTTCCTCTAGACATTGTTCAACTGTAGTGGCAACCTACTCTAGCTCTGCTCCTTGGCCTTCTACCTCTGTAAACAATTGATAGAACTTATCTTGTACAGGTTGGATCCTCTGAGTTACTTCCATAAATCTGCTCTGGATAGTGTGGATCTTCTGCTGTGTAGTGCATTTCTCTTGGGAGCACTTCATTCTTTCGACAACTGATAGGGGCTTCAATTGCCCCTATATATTTTTGGCTTGATACTTCACCTATTGGAGTTGTGACTCCAGTGCCTTCAATTCTGGGTTCTCCATGAGTTGTTCATAGGTTTGGGCACTATGATAAGTTAGTTTCTTACATTCCAGGGTAAGAGCCTTTAGCCGTTCAACTGTGCTCTGAGTAGTTGCTTCTCTTTGGTCTCTTACATCTTGTGGGATCTCAGGTACAATGCATAGCTCCAAATCTGCTATGAATTGTTGTAGTTGTTGGATGGCTTCTGTGAGCTGGTTCACTTGTTGTGTAACTCGGTCTTCTGCCTTGATTTCTAAGACTTTCATAGAGAGAATTGCTCTTTTGACCACTTCTTTTACTTCAAGTTGCTCCGTGAGCAACTGTCCCTTTTCTTGTTGTAGTTGTGCTTTTTCTTCATCAAACTTTACTTGGAGAGAAATATCTTCCTGTTCTGTAGCACTACATTTCTCTACGAGTACTCCTTGCACTTGTGTCAAAGCCTGGGTGGCTTGCTCTATTTCTTCCTATGCTCGTCGAAGATGAGCTTCGATTGTATCGGCTAGGTGGTGGAGTTGAGCTAGCTCATCTCCCAATTCTGGTTCTCTCAGCGCAATGGAGACTACGCAACTGAACTATAGGGCCTGTTGTATCCCTCGGAGTTCAGTCTCAATTCGATCATACATCTCCTCTTTCTTTTCTTCTTGTTTCTTTGCTATTTCTAGTGAAGCATATTGCAGGGCTGCTATGAGGAAGTCGAAGTCATCGGAGGTGAGGAAAGTCTGCATCTTGGTCATGGTGGCCTTCGATTTCTTCCAGGAGGAAGTTTTTGGAGGAAAATATTTCCTCTTATTCAGGAGATCAAACTCGTCTCCTTGCTTATGATCAACTTATTTTTCATCTAACTCTTCACCATCACCTCCTTGCTCTGGTGATATGGAAGCAGTCTTCACGGATGCACTGTCTAATCCTTGGATCTCTTCGGTTTTCTTTGTCCTGCTAGGTCCGGGTGTATCCTGTGTTGTTTCTAGGTTGTTGATGTTAGATATCTCCATAGGGTCTGCAGGAATAAGGAGGTCCACCGACCAATCCTTAGTGATATATTCCAATTCCTCCTCTGTCAGCTTATAGTAGGATTGAAGTTGTTTCTTGTGTTCATCGACGTGCGCTGTGATGTAAATAAAATGTCGATCTACGTTGAACTTCATCAAAGGCCTAAACCGGTGTAGAGTGTTCGGAGTAATGTGAGGTTCAGACTGTATGGATATCTTCAGATGATTGTAGTAGGTATGAAAAACAACATTTGATTGCCACTGTTTATTCATATCACTTGAATACCACAATGTACCAAACTTCACGGCTAGTGGTATCAAAGGCCTGAACCGGTGTAGAGTGTTTAGAGTTATGCGAGGTTCATACTATATGGCTATCTCCCAGGCAATAAAATATATAAGGATCAATATCCAGCTAAAATAAAATTCATATCCTTTATCATGTGCTTCTCTGCAGTCAAGTTCCAACTGGTTCACCAGGTACTTCGCCCAATTCATCTAAAGGCCTTCTACACACTTCCCTCCGAGGTTGACTACAAAACCAATGACTTGGGTAGGTCATTTCTTTCTTACTAACTTCCCTGCAATCAAATGACAGGTGAGGTGCAATGCACCACTCTAGATAGAATCTACCTTGTAGCCTCGCGTTCCCTTCTTAACATCACCATAAGTGTCCTTGATCTTTTGTGCTAGAGCACGATCCATGGCTTTTCTGGGGTAAAACTCTTGTGGATTAGGTCCTTGCATACTCAACCCTGTGATCCAATTGATCAGCGTCAGATCAATTGTTATACAATGGTTTAGCCATAAATAGCCGCCATGGTAACAAGAAAGCAACAGCTTGACACAGGCATTCACCTCCTGGTGTCTTTCGAAGTGTGGGATCTTCATGACGTTTAGTAGGGTGGATTGCACAAGGTTATGGGTCCATTGTTGACGGGTGATATTTGAATTATTCCCCTTAGTTATGGTCAGGTACTTATGTGGAGTGAGCATGTTATAGACTTTGTGATCTCTGAGGTTGAAGTCGCTAAACTTCAACACTGCAATCTTATCTTGGTCTGCTCAAACTGTACGTATCCCCTTCGAGAGGGACGAAGTAACCAAGGCGTATTCAAAATCTCTAAGTACGTTGTCTCGATTTATTGCACCGCTTAGAGGTGGAATATAGGCGAGTAATATAGTCGAGATATATTTGGCATTCGCTAGATCATCCCTGTGCTTGACTCGCTTTTCATCTGATGGTCGGGATGGTCTAGCTCCATGAGTAGTTGATGAAGAGGTTGGAAGTCCTATCGTCAATGATGCTTGTACACTTGTAGACATCGACATGAACCTTTCATTCCTTAGGTCAAGGAGTACTTATGTAACAAATTATTCGACCACGTTGAGCTCCTTGGACATATGCGCTCAGGATTAACTAGATCAAGTTCATATTAACTTAGACACTACAATGGAATAGGTGGCAACAATGCGCTAATCACTGTATAAAATAAACTTAGTTTGCGTGCTCAAATTATTGGTTGGAAAAGTGTTCTTAGTGCATGGCGCGACGGGATAAATAGGTAACTTGACAACAGATCACTTGCAATGGGTATGAAGCCTTCATTAACTCTATTTTGTCCATTATGGCCCAGTCCCAACGATCGGGTGGCAAGTTGTCCGTACATAAATTTATTTCAACCCATTGGGAGCATTGGTCTAACAGTTATAATGTCCCCAATGGATATATTTCTTCGCCATGGAGAAGTTCCATGTGTCGCTATTCTGATATCCCAACGAAGCTCCAATTTTGGAAATTTTCCTTCTGCGAGGTTCCCTCTGGAACCTTCTGTGACTTGTCGATCTTAGCTCTCTTCTTACTTAGCTTTCTATCCTTCTTCCCAGTGAGCTCCATCTTGGTATTCCTTTTTCCATTCTAATTCTTATCTTCTTTTGGCATAGTTACTTCGCGCTGTTGAGATTCTTTCCTAAGATTCGAGGGTGATCCTTCTTCTCTATCTGGAATAGGTACTTCCATCTTCTGTGGGTATTCTAGTTTTCTTTCAACTTCGACATTTGGTTCTCTGGTGTTAAATAGCTTCGATCTATTCTTCTATTCTTAAATAAAGTGTGCGATCCTTCTAGTCATGAATTCTTTGAACTCTTATTTCTTCTTCTCTAAAACTTATTCTTCTTATTTCCTTCTATTTTGATCTCTTTCAATCCAAGGTTTTCCTAGTAGCATGGTAAATGGGGCACTATTCTCATTAAATTTAATAATATCAAAATCTTTCTCCATCAAAGCTCCATTGGAATTCATAGGTATCTGAGCGAGCCTCCCACATAGGTTTATCAGATTTCCTTTGAATAGTCTTATTCCTCCTAATGAGGGAATCATAACAGGCCTCCCTATATCTTCCCAAGTTCTCTCTATCATGATATTCACCTATGTTTCCTCATCTAGAACACAGTCAATGTTGAAGTCTCCTATTCTTTCTTCAAGACATTCCTTTTATTTGAAGATCTCTAAGAATCTGACATGTCGGTGGCCATTCAGGGTTTCTTTCATCTGTAGAAATACTTTCTCTGATTCTTTCTGGGATTCTACCATAATATTAGTTTCTGGATCTGCCCTAGGGTTTTCTTATCTCATTTTCATTTCTTTCATCTTAGCAATCATTCTTGGACAATCCAATACTCCATGGTCCATAGCTTTGCAACAAAGACAACTAGGTCTTCTCCTAGGGAATTCCTTAGCGAGATGTCCCGGTCTTCTGCAACTCTAACAGAGGGTTAATCCTCTCTTTATTTTAAGTGATCCAAACCTTTCATGTACTGTGCACTAGGATCATGGTAGCTAACCTGCAAACATTTCTTTCTAGGATCCTGCATACACTTATTAGTCCAAACATTCTTTCTATGAATAGGTATAACATATCTTTCACTCTTCTTATCAGATCTACTTATATCAAATCTTCTTTCATCTATTAATACCCTAGTTTTCAAGCTAGGATATAATCTATCAAACATACCTAGATCCATACTGTTGAAACAAAAATTTCCACTTATCTTACTTCTATAGAGCACAAAGCTTTCAAATCTAGAACTTTTCAATATTCTTACCTTTATCAAAGCATAGAGATTTAATATCTTACCTCTTTTAATCAAAATGTCTCTTTTACTTTTCTCAAGGCACAAAGCTTTCGAATCTTACCTCTTTTCTTCATATCAGATTTCTTTTCTTTAGCACAGAGCTTGTCAAACTAAGTAGAGTACTACACACTAGGGCAACAGATCTACGCACAGAGCTTTCAAAATTTCAGGTTGGATCTTTGCAAAAAGCTTCTTCTTCCTCAGTTCCTAGAAATCACAGTTTAGGTCCCAACAACAGAACCATTTGTTGGAATAGGGGTAGACCCAGGGTTCAACCCTACAACAATGCACCAACAAAACCCTAACTACTGGCCCTTTTGGCAATACCTGTGAAGCAGATGAAGTCTCACAAGAGGTAGAGGCAGGGGTGGTTGTTGGACTTAGGTGTCTGCAACCTTAGTTGGGACAAAGATCTGTGATTATAATACTTAATAGAGAACTTAGCACCGTCAGTTCATCCTTATTTAACCAATCTCTACTTCGCAAATAAAACATATCATCACAACATTCACCCAGATCTAATGTATCCAAGAACTTAGAATCAAGAAATAGATTAGATCTAGTAGATTCAAGCACTAAGCAAGTTCACATAGGTCGTATCTAACATCTAAGGTCATCATAAGCACAAATCACAAACAGATCTATCTATATACATCAAAGCACTTAGCAAGTAAAGACATAAACACATCAGAACATCACACAAAGAAGAATAACACAATATTTACTTGGTTCACCCCCACCCTAGGGCTATGTCCACCAACTCTTCTTCTTTATTATCTTCAATCATTCATCTACATGCACAGAGCCACAAAAACCTTACTCCGCATAGGACAGGAGATTTGCCCAACTCGCTAGATCCTCCTTCCTTGCGTTACAACACAAATCCATTCACAGTCTCTTACAATGACTTGCACTTAGCTCTACAAGTCCCACACAGTATGCACGAAGCCTTACACTTCTTGATCACACAGATCCAACTCTTATCACTTAGCCAACTTGTAAAACTACTTCTTACATTGCTTAGCCTTGTATTTATACATACAAAATAGGCCTAAACATGGGTAAACCCATGGGACGACATCTCCATACCTGTTACATATTCCCAAATCTCAAAAAGGACCCAAAAATGGGCCGAGATCCCACGATCTCTGCTTCGTCTTGTGCTCCATATTCAACAGGCTATCGAAGTCCCAAAATAGGTCAAACTTGACCAAGGATCTCCCAAAACTTGGTCAAAGGACAACAAGAACTTGTGACATGTATTGTTGTAGAGAATGGGGATGACTGTATTTTTTCATATATGAACCATTTGGAAGATTTGAAACCCATGTTTGAACCAGAGCACTTCTAACTTTTGGTTGAACACATGCTTAAAACAATCACTAATCGAGTAGCTAAAAAATGGATGAGAGTGCTATTAGTGACACCATATTTCCCTTCATTTTTCCATTTCCATTTGCATCAAGAGACTTTTCCTAGAGACACAATGACAAAAGGATCATATTTCATAGTTTCTCCCTTACTTCTCGAACAACTTCCCACTTTGAAAAAACTACTGAGATTATCCTTAATCAAGAATGTAGTTGAAGATTCAATTGAACAAGATCAAAAGGTGGTATCATATTTCTCCAACATTCACCAACAACTACACCTATTAACACCCACTAGTAGCTACACCTACCTACCTTGCGAGTTAATTGTTCATACCTATGAGCCTAGATATATCTCTTCTACATGATTCAATTCCTCACACTTAGACAAATTTAGAACCCAACATAGTTGATTCAACCCCTTTCTAGCCTCAGGTAAAAATCAAATGAGCTTCAACAATCGTGTTTGTATATGTTAAGAGTTGAGAATGTAGAAAATTTCTTGGTTACCTCTGCTAAAATAAATTAATACTTCCACATTGTAGAGTTGACAATCAACAACACCATCTAATAGTAGGTACTACTCCAATGAATTCTTAATCAATCACGTGGGACTATAAAGGAATTTTCCATTGATAGTTAGAAACTGATACACTATGTTCATTTGTAGAAGTCAACTCAAGATGTATATATTTTTTCCTCTATGATAGATATTTTAGTCGCACATCAATTTTTTGAGTCAAATTTTAGCTGGCCCTTCTCATGCACAAGCTATAGTTATGCCACTAAATGTATTGATTTAGTTCACATTCATTTCTTGTTTACAAATGGGTTATTGTATCACAACATTGTTGGGTTCACTATTGAATTCATGCAATAATGCTTCATATTGTATATAGTAAGTTAGATATACATTGGACCTTATTTCATGCCAGCATTGTTCCATCATGCCAACATTGGTTCCAAACAATTAATAGTTGATCTCTTATATTCTAACTCCCTCACATGTATAAATCAAATTTTGGATGATGAACAATTGGTTTTATTTTATGCATTGAAGAGTGTGCCCTAATGGATTAGGGAAGTTTGGGGACCCAAGGGAGGCTCCTCAAATAAAAAACACCCCAAATAGTGCACAAGGCCCAAGAGAGGTCATAAATAGTAAGCGAGAGACCTAAATGTGTTGGCCAAAGCATCTACCATAGACAAACATATGACCAAGGAAGGATAAAAACAAAATAGAGCTGCATGATGGCACTAGAAATCACATGGAAAGACATAATCACACATCTAGACTAAGGTAAAGGACTCAAAATGAGGGGTTTCAACACACTATGATCCATCACTAGGAGGACCTAAGTGTTTTCCTAGTGTAGGTTGTGTATGGGAAATGCACCATGAAATACTCTACACACCAATATGCGATGGGATATGTGTATGATCAATATGAAGTGTAGAAACCATAAATTAAGTTTCACCCCATGGCATGAGATATACTTCATGGAATAGAATAGAAACAAGTTTCATGAAGAATATTGAAAGGAAAAGAAACAATTGAAGACAAAGAAAATAAGGTGACACTAATTGGCAAAGAAAATATGTATAAGAAAATAGGAGGGTACTCATGAGAAAATTTTGCTCAAGCAAGTACCCTGACATAAGGATGGAATTCATCGTGTGATAATTCTTTTCTTGATAACCATTGTGGTAACCCAACATGCCCCTATATCGATGAAAAGTGGAAATACACATGGGTTTCCCATGGGAATATTCTTGCAAACAATGATAACAAAGAGAAAAGAGAGGTGATAAGCATCAATTCATGAAAAGTAAGATACACTAGGAGAGGAGAGAGAAGAACAAGTCTAACTACCACTTGATTAAGAAAGAAACAACTACAATATAAAAGTAAATGAAAAGGTGAAATAGAGGAAGGTAGAGAACATGATATATGCACTTGCCTAAGTATTGATGATTCCATGTGAAATCATGTTAGGACATGCTATAGAAGAAGTTTTAATTTTAATATGATAATATGGCTTGCCCCATGTATACCTATGAGACAAACAATGACTTGAACACAATGTCAAAAGCTTTCCTGAATGGAGGAAAGGAATATAGGTGACAACTGGATCAAAGGGAGCAAGGAAAGGAAGCAAGAGTATAAGCCTACTTTGAGTGGAGTAAGAGATAATACGAGGAAAAGTGACAAAAGATTGTGTCGTGTCCTCCCCTTAAAATTCCAAATGCGAATCTTCTTTTAAGTAAAAGAAAACAAACACATGTATTGTTAGTAAATAATCTAATACATAAGTTGAAACTAGGGAATTACTTAAATTGAAATTAGGGAATCACTTTTTCAGATCTGAGTTTGAATCTCTCACATGCCCTCCTATAAAGTTGATCCAAAGTATCCTGAAAAATACATTGTATTAGAGGGATGCATTTCTATCATTTGATAAAAAAAACAAAACTCTACAATATTATGTTAGATAAAAAATAATTTCTTCCATATCTATTTCCTTATGAACTACTAAACTCTTCACGGAAAAGAAACATGGAGATAACACCATTATCATGATATGTACTGAAATTCTCATTCTCGCAAAGATGTAAAAATGAATCTAATGCAACCATGCAGAGCTCTCTTGCCTGGGTAGATTAAAAAAGTATATATCCTAGAGACAACTCTATTATCATTAGGAATCCTTTACTGTCCTAAACTTGATCACAAGTGGCCTCACATAAGAGGTATTTACAATTTTACACTAATTTGTTTCTATAAAGTTTTTTAATTGTCCTAAAATTCATCAAGTATGCCTAATGAAAAAGGTATTTAAAGTAATATGTTATAATGATAGATTTTGATGCCAGGAAATGAGAACAGGGAAAACCTTTCTGCTCATTCTAAGAGTGAATTGTTTATGTTCTGGTGCTACTACCAAATGCAACCATAATGGGTTGACCTATATTGTTACCTGCATTGGGAGTGGACCTACAACAATCACTTTTCTTGCTAATATCGTTCCACCACCATACCTATGAAAAATGAAGTAAATGATATTCACACTAAGGAACACATTTTACAATTATTTTACCAAATAAACAAAGAACACTTTACATAGTAATGTGCAATACCACAAAAGCCAACCAATCTTCCACACTAATTCCTAGAAACTATTCAAATTCACAATTTACAAACAAAAGAATTAAAAATGACAAGAATTGATGGAAAATCGCTATGTTGGTATCTTGCGCATCATTAGATGGAAAATGGTTGTGCTGGTATCTTGTGAATCTATAGATGGAAAATATATTTTTCCATGTATTAACATGGCCAACTAACGTGGCCAACTTAACCACTCAAATTTGCAAATCCAACAATTTCTCGTCAGATTCCAAAATATAGATCATTTAGACTACATCCTTTCAAAATGGACATGTCATTTACTGACTTATGTGGCTCCTGTGTGTGTGGTTTTTGGGTCCATTTTTAGCTACATTTGATTAATATTTAATCCCTTTCTCATTAAATAACATACACCACCTTCTAAAGTTGATGAAAACATTCATGTAATTACGAGTTTCTGGGAAAGGAAAGAATAGAGCCAAATCACCCTTCCTTGCCTTCTGGAAACCCCAATTTTTTTCCCACATGAGTTGTGTCGCTGAATCTTTGGTTTTGTTGGTTGGTATCACATCTTGCAAAATAGCATTGCCCCACCTTTGTGGGCACTGGTTTCGTTTCTTCACGTTTCCTCATGTGGTTTCCCATATTTCCAACTCACTTTGCCTAGCCTTTCACCCCCACTATTTACCAACTCCTCCTGCCTTGCATTTAGACTCCCTTCATTGATGTGGGCTCTCCCTCTTTCTATGCCTCTGGGCGCCTATATTTTCAAATCACCTTAGTGTGCCATAGCGAAAACCCATGTTTGCGTTGGCTTTGGGAAACCCCAATTTTCTTCCCAGATGTGAGTTGTGTCACTGAATCCTCGGTTTTGTTGGTTGGGTTCTCCTCTTTCTTACTTGGCTTGCCTTTGGGCGCCCCTCTTGCCAACTTGACTTGCGTTTCCTCTGGAAACCTCAATTTTTCCTTGCATTCGTGAAACCCCTAGGTTTTTTCCCACCGCACCCGTGCTGCTGGCTCTTTCGGTTTTGTTAGTTGGGTGATCCTCTTGCCAACACGGCTTGCCTTTGGGTGCTCCTCTTGCGAACTTTATGCAACTTTATGCAACTTATGCAACAATGAAACTTATGAAACTATGCAACTATATGCAAGTTTATGCAATTATGGAACTTATGCAACTATGCAACTTATGCAACAATGCAACTTATGCAACTATGCAACTTATGCAACTTTATGCAACTACGCAACTTTATGCAACTACGCAACTTTATGCAACATGCAACTATATAACTTATGCAACTTTATGCAACTATGCAACTTATGAAACTTTATGCAACTTTATGCAACTATGAAACTTTATGCAACAATGCAAATTATGCAACTTTATGCAACATGCAACTTATGCAACTTATGCAACTTTATGCAACATGCAACTTTATGAAACAATGCAACTTATGCAACAATGCAACTTATGCAACTATGCAACTATACAACTATATGCAACTATATGCAACTTATGCAACTTATGCAACTTATGCAACTTATGCAACTTATGCAACTATATGCAATTGTGCAACTATATGATACTATATGCAACTTATGAAACTATGCAACTATATGAAACTATAAAAGAGAAGAATCACACCCTAAAGAATACCAAGATAACAATAATGGGATGCAAAGTATGATATGAATCAAGTAAACAAGGACCCCAATAAGTTTGTTACATACAAAAGAATCAAGTATATTCTCCAAGCAAAACATGGGTTCCCTAAATATTTTCTCACTAACTTATCTTCTCATTTTTTCGAGTGTTGGTACCACAAAACTTATATTCACACGATAACTTATCTTCTTGTTTTAACGAGTGTACGTACCACCAAATAGGTATCTGTCGGATCTATCTTCCTCGAGTGATGATCAAGATATACTAAGAGAGGTTGAAAGTGAGACGTGTTGTACTAGATCTTCTGGTTCTAGATCAACTAGATCTGAAAAGGTAAGGAAAAGATTTTGTATACACATGCAATTTTTTTATTTCCAACAGAAGGTCATGTAATTATGATGTTGAGAGCATAGGTGACATTGATTTTCCCTTGAGGTATAGACATATAGTGCAACCATGGGCACCTAAGGAGCTACCTGAAGTGGACACGGATTTCTTCATCAGTGGGAGGATGTATCACATTGGTCCTTCATCCTTACATGGATCGGGGTTATTTTCCATGGATGGTATAAAGGTTGGCTATGGCACTATAAATTAATTTATGGATTATGTCGGACCATTATACAAATACAATCACTAGTTGATGTTGGTCTGATATATGTGAAGTATGCGGAGATACGGAGTTGCCACAAATTATATACAACTAGTAGATAACAATCAAAATAAAGGGGCAACTATGTATATTGATGGAAGGCCAAAAGATCCTAGAAACATTGTGGGATTTATAAATAGTACATGACCACTGGAAACAACTAAGAAAACGAATTGCATATTTGAGGGACACAAAGGAAATCGTATATTTGTATGTGCAACAAAAACAATAGTTCCAGGTGAAGAGTTGTTGATTGATTACAACTTAAATCGAATAGATGGAGAGGGTGCGACTATGGGGGTAAATATCTTACATACCATTCAACTCAACCTTTGATCAATCATTGTTATAATTTATTGCTACAATATTTCAATTTTTATTGCATATATTTCATTTTTCATTATTTATTTTATGATATTACTGTAATATTTCATTTTTTTAATGTTACAATTACTTTCATAACTCGTGTTGATTAATTTATTGTGTCAACATCTATCCAGGGTGACCATGAGTTATAGGCTACATCTGTCTAGGGTGAACATGGAAAGGCACCCATTGTGCCTCAACAAGTAAATGTTAAATACATTAACAACTTATGACTACAACAACTAAATTTCTGAAATTTCATTTTTTTTTTGTGATATTACTGCAATATTTCATTTTTTTAATGTTACAGGTGAATTTCATAAATTTTGTTGATTGATTTATTGTGTCAACTTCTATCTAGGGTGTTTGTGGCCGAAAATCACCTGCTACATCTATCCAGGGTGACCGTGGAAAGGCACCCATTGTGCCTCAGTAGGTAAATGTTAAATACAGTAATAACTTATGACTACAATAACTAAATTTTTCAAATGTTAAAGTTCACCTCATTAATTTTATTCATAAATGTATTGTGGCATGGTCAATGTGGGAAGGCACCCACTGGGGATATTGATGAGGATGAAATATTTTATTCCACTGACCCAATAACAACTTTAGCGAAGGCCTTGAAAAAGGAAAACATAGAATATCTAGGTTTGTTTCATAAAAGACCCTTGACACAAGAGGACAGGGAAAGAATTGTAGAGCTACAAAATCTAATAACTAATTTTGGGGTAAGTGGGATATTCACATATTTTTATCAGCTATGACAATTTCATATCCATTTTTTTGTTTTATATTTTCTATATGATGTGATAAAGTAAAGTTTTCTTTTTGTAGGAGTTTTTAAACTGCGTGCGCTGGGAATGTCGATCCTACAATTGCTATAGGTAGCAATGATGGTCGAATGCAACAAAAATGCCGACATAGAAAAGTACAAGTGAGGATTTTTGAGCCTCCTGAGGTTCCCCTCGAATCCATTGATGAGCTCAATGATGTTGACCAGCATGACACACCATAGCATGATGAGTCGGAGCCTGGGACTCCACATGACTCCGAAGAGGAACGTACTATATATGGAGAGGAAACTATTCTTCATGGAGCAGAACAAATTGAAAGCACCAGATCACTAGATGTCACCTTTCTGGTGGATGACGCATGTGTTCTGATCAAGATTCATAAGATTGCAGGTAATTGTTAATTAATTGATTCTTTTTTATCATGAAATTGAAATGGACATTTGTTGATATTATTATAAATTAATGGATAACACGTTTATGTAGGAAACAATGCTTTCTATAGAAACTTAAATGATAAATCATTGGAGTTCTTTGGCCCCACCATTCACACACGATGGAATGACCAAGATAGAAAAAAGAAAGATGATTTGATAGACCACATGGTAAACTTGTTCAACAACACGTTCAACAAGAAAGAAATCCACGAGTTGGTCAAGCAAGGTACAGCACATGTCATATTATTAGTGAAATATGCTCATTTATGTTTTTCTTTCTTGTTTTAAGTAACAATTCCGATATCTAATTTTTTTCAAAAATTCCATATGTAGGCTACCAAACACCTCCAAAGCAACCAAGGCTAGAATGGAAAAGCATGGGCAATATAAACTAGGCCAGGGTGGCTATGGAAAACTAAAATCCTAAATCGTAAGAATTAAATGATTAACTGTGGTTAACATTTATTTAACAACAGTGAACAAATATATGTTTTTGTTATTGGTATTTTTAATGGTGTTATGCATTGCAGTTAAATATGTTCGACACTGCTGCCACCAAGGAGGAACTAAATCTTGGTTACAAGCATAGTTTTAAAAGTGTGATTGAATATAGGAAAATATTGGGGCAGACTCCAATCTACCCAACCACATAGGTAAATAAAATGAATAAGGAAACCGCAGTAGCATGCTTTTAAAGTCTATTCATATTTTATTATATCACCCTTAACTAAGTATTTATGTTTGTTTTCAAGCAACGGTGAAACCGTAATAGTGAATCTAGCGGTATTCAATAGACACCACGTTATACAAGGGTGCACATGTCCAATAATAATGGGGAGAAGAGTACCCATTAGAATTAGAAATATTTACTATGATTGTAGATATTTATTTCCTGACTTATACTTATGTATTATCTTCTCAAAATTGAAGAGAATGTAGCTCAGGAGGGTGAACTGCAAGAGGAACCAAGTGGACAAGAAATTAATGCACCAACTGTCACAACTACACATACATGTAAAGAGAAATAGTGTAATGTTAATCAAAATAATGAATTAGTTATTTCAATTATATTTCAACATATCGATATGATGATTTTCGTTGTTGCAGTTCATGACCCTGCACAGATGCCTCAACACCCTTCTTAGTGACATACCAGAAGTATGGTACATGAGCGCATGGAAAGAAAAACAATAGAAGGACATGGCGCAAGACATACAATGTCAAAGGATGATTATGATACCCCAATTGTCAATTTTATGATTGTAAAAAAAACATAAATCAAAGAAAAATTAGATGTATAAATTCATGACTTGTATTTGGATGTTTATCGATGTTTCTAGTATGAAACATTGTTTATATGAATTACAACATCATGCTTCAATGTTTATATGTTCATGTGTTTTGATGACTATCCTAGTTATGCATGAATGTCTAT